>JANHGB010022391.1:22676-53802 GCA_026283785.1 Coracopsis vasa
GCCTTGAACACTGCCAGGGATGGGGCAGCCACAGCTTCTCTGGGCACCCTGTGCCAGCGCCTCAGCACCCTCATAGGAAAGAATGCCTCAGAAGAGGCTCTACAGGGTCTGCCATTCAAACACTGGATAATAAAAGCCCAGGAAAACAGGATTTTCAGACCCCATTTCTGTCTCACATCAGTTTCCAGGACTTGCCATCATTCTCACCACGTCACCTATACACTTATCCTCAGCATGCAGGTGCGCATGGCCATGAAGCTGTGGTCACACTGCTGAACGCTAGGTACAATCTTCTTTCTATGAAGAAAGCTCTTCTAGACAAGTATGCATCAGTAAGTGAGAACTTACACCTAGATTTTTCCACTTCCTCTAAGTACACTAAGAAACTTAGTGACAGATGTCAATAAAACAAATAGCATTTACCAGTAACAAAGATGTACCCAGGACAAAAAAAATCAGTTATAAAAGCAAGAGAAAGAGAGTAAACAGGCTGCAGAAGTCTGCCTTGGATGCTACTGATGAAGGCTTTCACCAGCCCTCGGTAACATGGTTCATGTAGGCAAGTTGCATATTTTAGTTAGCGTTTAACTTGGAAGCTTTTCCTTTGAGACTAGTGATTATTTTCCTTCCCTGTCTGACCTAGTGCATGCTGCAAAGCTCCACTATACTGTATTTGTGCCCTGCAGGCAGCAATGTCCCACCAACTTTCCACTGAATGCTCCTAACACAAGGCAAAATGACAACAACAAAAAGACAGTATTATTTTGCATATTGGAAACAAATACATGCTATTGTGTTGCTTCTTTTATTGCTTTGTTATTTCATCATTATTCACCACACTTGCCTTCATTTGCAGAGTTTGGGTTTTAATGTAATGGCCATTCAATAAAAATGTTACTTTTAAGGGTTTGCATATCATCCCATTTTCTCTTCAACCCTTCAGCAACCATATGGCAAGCAATCAGGTCTGCAATCACTAGGTCCATATTATGTAGAGCATGATTTCAGCATTATGCTATTACCCATCTGTTTCTGTAGAAAAAGACATGAACCCTTGTATAAGAGGTCAGCGGTTTCATTGCACACCATATTCCACAAATCCATCTCTGTTCACTTGAGATCACTTTTGTGATTTACTGGAGTCTTTTAGGCCAGGCTTTCTTTTTTTTGTGTTTTAAATACAGACAATCAGCACAATTTGTCTGTCTGTTGTATATGATTATTTGTAACTGTCATTCCATGCACTTACGCTCTCTTAAAGATGTTCTCCTGAGATCACTCCAGTTTCTTAAAGAAGAGACAAAAAAAGAGGGAGGAAAGCTCACATATTTTCATGTGTTTAACAGATTACTCCAGGAATAAGGAGGTTTGCTCTTTATTCGGCATCAAGACATTTATGAAGTAGTAAAAATCATCTTTTTTTGCTTTGTTTCTTTGCTTTCAGCAACCCAGAAGATGCAAAGAGGTATTTGGCTTTCCATAGGAGAGGAATGCACTGTACAAGTACAGACATAATGGTAATGTCCACTTTTAATTTGAGTTGAATTCTGCCCAGCACAAAGACAACTCAGTGAACTTCAACTGCAGCCCATCAAGCTTCTGGAAGGGGGACAAAGAAAGAAAGAGAAGAGCTTAATACCAAGGAACTTCAGCGCAGGCCACTGTTGACCATAGCATGTAACCGGACACTATAGTTCCCTATCACCATAAAGTCTCTGCTACAATAAAGAGATACAAAACCATGTCCAAAATAGAAATCCACATCCCTTAAATGTTATCCTATTCAATGCCTGTACAACATGTTTAACTGGATAGCTCTGCTTCACTAGACAAACACAATGGAATTCTCCTTAACAACCTCTTTTACGTAAACCACTAGCTTGATCAAATAGAAAGAAAACAAAAATCTCCATACAAACCATTCCACAACACAAAACTAGGCTTTTTATCCGGAATATTTTGTACCAGCAGATTTGCCAGGCACTTTTCCCAGACTCAGAGGGCTCATAACAGCAACAATGAAAAAGAAGTTGAAGTTCAAATAATTTGAAAGCATAGAATAAAGACACAGAGGTGTGATGGAGAAATAGCAAATCGTGTGAAAGATGAAATGGAGCCAATCCATGCTATCTTACAGGAATGTTAATAGAAGTTCTAGAAAATCAATGTGGAAAACTTTGGTAGCTCCTAGGGAAACAAGGAATGGAGGAAAGGAATGAATAGCCAAGGTATGGGAAACGCTGCCACTACCAGTGTCCGGAGAGAGGACAAGAACCCTGCAGATGGGAAGATGACCTGAGAGTAAAAAGGCAGGCACACTTTTATAGGGATGGGGAATAGGTGGAAAAGCTCAAGAGAGGAAAGGGTAAGAATGGAGGCAGTTTGTGAGATCCTCTCCTTAGCTACCCACTTCTGAGAAGTCAATCATTTTCTCGAAGGAAGCTGAAACAAAGAGAAGTTAATTTAGTGAAGTTGGATGCAAAATGGATAGGGAAGAGCCACAGAAGCTTTTAAAGCACCTGCAGTTCATTATGGATGCCAGAAATGGTTGAACAGCTTAAATTCTAAGTTTCCTTTGCAGAAGCAAGGCCTTAAAGATAAAATCCAAGCTGCACAGTCAAAGGAAGGCTTGCATCTTCACCAACCATAGACCAGAGCCTCTAGTCAATGCTGGAGTACAAGAAGTGACCCAGGTCTGTGCAGTGGCTTCCACTCCCTAATAGAGATTAAAACCAATAGATCTGCATTACAGCTCTTGGACAACATTCAACAAAGCTTGTTTAACTCATGAAGCAGTCTGGATGTGGGAGTTATGGAAGTTTGAGCCACTAATGGGAGAATTAAGCTTTTGTAATGTATGCTTAAGTATCAAATGCTAAATGTCATTTCAATAATAAAATCATTAAAGAAATGATCTATGGACGTATTAGGCCGATTAGGTAGACACAGGCAGACAGATTAGATGGGATGACCACAAAGAATAAAGTAAATATGAAATGGAGAAAAGTAAAGGGCAGAAAATTGAATCTAAAAGAATATTACAGATATATGAACTTGGCAAATAACTGGAGTGATTCCCCTGAAGAAAGAAATATTAAGCTGGTCAAATAAAAATGGTAACTCGTTTTTCCATGTTACTTTAATCTTGGACTATACATGGTGTAAACACTACAAGAATTAGGGAAAACCAAGTGTGCAGAATGTAACGATGGAAATTACAGGCTGACAACCATCAATTACAGAATAAATGCTATTCAAAAGTAGATGTAATAATAGCTGGCAAGACACATTAATACAGTTTGACCTCCAGTTTTATTTACTTCTTTCAGGCAACCTGAATGCCACGGTGCTTACATAAACAATGCTTACTGCTTTGAACTTCCATCAAACATGGCAAGAGTTAATTAAAATGATACAATCACAGCATATCCCTTTCAATATAATAGACAGAACAATAAGGAGAGACTGTTTATTATAGAGTCCAATAATTCTTCACCAAAAGTGTACAGTGAAAGACTAATCTTCAGTTTTCAAGATAACTTTTGGAGCTGGAACATCTCCTTGCTTTGATATTTGTTAGCTGCTGAGATTCATGCATTGGGGAGAGGAGACTTCAGCAAACAAACCCCTAATACACATGGATAAAAGCTATTTCCAATGGCATTAATGTTTAACGTGAACTGCTAAAAGCAACAAAATCAAAGTTAAAGCTGACAACTCCAAGTTTAGTTTAAAGAATAGAGTTTAAAAAGCCACAGCATGTTATGCCAGTGATGTTGTAAGGCTTCATTCTGAATATCTTAACTTTTGTTTTGTTTTCCATTCTCTGATTCTTTCCATTAATGGGTACACTTGGAGGGGTTTGTTCTATTTTAGCTTGTTGTCATTATGATGGGATTGCCTTTGTTCCTTGAATCAGCAAAAAGCCATCAACACTGAGAAACAGACCATGTTATGAAACCTCAAGCTGCAAAATAAGGTCATCCATCCACCTTCCTAATGGTATCTATAGCCAGTGCCTCAAATTCCCCCTTCAGCAAGGTAGTAAAACAAACACCACTTCAAGTTACAACTCTGAGAAAGCCTCCAAGTCTCCTTTACCACCCTACAAGCATTTGTGCCTCTCTCTTTTCTTCCTATGAAGATTACAAAACCCCAAAGGAGACCAAACTTCAGCTCATCAACACCTCAAATGAATTCAATTTACTAAGTCCCAACATCTTACAAGCTTTGCACATAGAAAGCATTCAGATTTTGATACCTACTGAAACCACTGACACAGCTTGTTCCAGATTGCTGGGTGGATCTTACACCCCTACCCACCTCCCAGCCAGCAGGCAAAGGAGGCTTTAGGAGGCAAGAAGGGAGGTGTTGTGCAGGAGCTAATGATGCACAAGATTTTCTCGTTAGGATAATTGGAAGGGGTAAGATAGAAGGGGGAGGCAGATGCAGATTTGCCCACATAAGATTTTAGTTCAGAGAGCCAGGAAATTCCACTATCTTCATAAAATCCTACCTGCTGTGAGGAGGGAAATAAAACATACCTCTAGATGCCTTCTCGTAAGGAGCCAGGTTTACATCCAGCTGTAAGGTTTACTGCTTAAATCAAGGCTAAACCCCATATCTGCTTGGCAACAAAGGCAGCCAAGCAAAGGCAACTATCCTCTAGAGTAAAAAAGTTACTTTGTGGGAAGTTTGAACTTTTTCCTTTGCACAAATGTTATGGTTTGGGTTGTTGGTTGGTGTTACCATAGGACATGGGGAAATGGGTTCAAACTGAAACAGGGGAAGTTCAGGTTAGATATAAGGCAGAAGTTCTGCCCTGTGAGGGTGGTGAGGTGCTGGCACAGATTGCCCAGAGAAGTGGTAAATGCTCCATCCCTGGCAGTGCTCAACGCCAGGTTGAACAGTGCTGTGGGTGACACGGTCTAGGGTGAGGTGTCCCTGGCCATGGCAGGGGGTTGGAACTGGATGATCTTCAGGTCCTTTCCAACCCAACCCGGGATTTTATGGTTTGTTTGGGTTTGTCCCCCTTGGGAGGGGGAGACATTATCATTGAATGAATTCAACTGAAAAAAGAAAGCTGCCTTCATCAACTAAGACAGATTGGATCTACAACCTCCTGTCCCCAATTGCCCTTTTCTTTTTCTTCACTGTTGCACTTGTCTAAGATGAAAGAAGAGGGAAAGAGACATAAGAAAATAATAAATCCCTCCATTTTAATTTCACTTCCCAAGCTATCAAATAGGTAAGAATCTAAAACATTAAAACTACATTTCTAAAAATACTGAAGAACTGTTTATAATACAAAAATGTGATTTGAAGGAAAGTGGCTTCCAGTGAGCTGCTTTCTTTGCCTTTCATGTATTCTCATAAACCCCTTCATCTAAACTTGTACAACACCACTCTGTCCTCTGTGCGGGATGAGCCCTGGCTGCACACAGCTCTGTCTGTGATGCTGAGCAGCAGCCACGTCACACCTCACAATTAGCAGTCTCACTATATCTGGGTAGCTTTTAATGCCCTGGGGTTTCATAATCTTTGCTTTAAAAAACCACATATAATAATGTACATTTTCATGTCAGAAGTGAGGTTTTTCAGCCTTCACAGTTCCAGAGGAAGATTTGGAAATGTCATCTCAACACAATCTTCAGGTTTGGCCAACAGAAGGCAAATGAAAACCCTTAATATAGTTTTAGTTAATGTTCATGATGGGTTTAGCCCGTGAGATGCATGGGAGGTTCCTATGAGGCTTAGTTCATGTGATGTGGAGTCATCACTCTGCTTCCCTACAGAAATACATATCCTAAAACTACTCACATGAAGCAGCCTTGGTGAGCAAATCAAAGTCATTCATATAGATTTACCATTTGGTATTTTTAATTCCCTGAATGTGATGCACATCACTCCACACCATGAGCTACCTACAGGAACTCAAACCATGGCGTTGCATTTGCCCGGGTATTTCTTGCCAGTTCTCTGAACTTTGAACAGACCTTTTTCAAGACACACTAGTGGCTTTTTTTGGCTGTCATCTCAACTGACATAAGCCCCAATTCAGGAAGGGAACATCGAGCCTATGCCACAAGGCAATTCAAGACAAAGTGAATGAGGAAACAGGATTCAAGCCAGCAAATGCTTTTTGGGCTGTTTGGGTGTTAGGTGAATCCTCACATTGCAGCAAACCAGTTGAGAATATTGTTTGCTGGGTATCTTGGGATGAGTTCTTCTGTGCTGTGATTCTGCCCAGCCATATATGACATTCTGTCCAGCTCTGTTTCATGTATGATTCTGCCCAGCTCAGACCGAAATCAGCAAATTCTGAAGGTTCATGTGCCATGCATTCATATACACTTACATAGATAGAAGTTATTTTAACTTTACCAAACTAGACTGAACTTGCCAATAGTCTTCTAGAAGAAGCAGTAAATGCATCTTGATGAGACAAATCCATTGCTGGATGGGCTGCTTGGTCTCACTGATTTCAGAAATCAGTGCAAGATTCTCCTTTGTTCATCTTCTCAAATGCTCCCAGCTCTGTTGTCTGTAAATGAAAATCCACCCAGTGCCACCTTCAGCAGTGGGCCTCAGATCACCAGTTTCTGCTTTACTGACCTGTTACCACTTTTAAGCAGAAACAAAGACTAAGATTTGCATTGATTTCATGCACCTTGAAATAACACTGGACCACTGTAGCTAATGTTTTTGCCTCATTTTTAATGGGGCAATATCTCATCATAGTCCATCTCTAAATTCAACCCCCTTAAATTGCCTTCTGTTGAAGACTGACCAAATGACTGCAATTCTGGTTGCACAAACCAGCATTATTGCAGCTAGTATGGACACAAAATAAAGCCTTATGGCAAACACAAAATCAGTTTAGCCAATTCTTCTGATGTAGAGTCACAAATGAAGCAAAATGGCAGCGGAGGTGATGTGCAAAGACATGATTGGGGGTTATTCCCTACTACAACAATTATCTGCTGGCTAACTGGGATCACTACACTTGTGTTAGCACTGGCAATAGTTTCAATCAGCTGTTATAATATGGTCCCAACTCATGGAGAATTTAAAGACAAAAATGAACTTCCAGGACGTGAAAAATTTCTGAATTGCAGCGCAATCTTTACTGGTTTAATTGAGCAGTTTTCTCAGAATATGGGGGGAATGATTCATGCAGTTCCCCACCTCCACAAGCAATTTTTGCCAACCCATCTGCCACCCTAAATGTTGCAGCCAAGGCAACCCCATCGGTGGACTTCTGCTCCCTCTGCTGGGGCTGCAGAAATCCCATTACCAGGCCCAGGGCTGGTTCCTTCAGAGGCAGGAGCACAACTGGTTTCATCAAGGAGGAAGATTGTGCCCCAGCACTGGCTCCAGAATGGTGTTAACACCATTGCTAAGAGTGACTTGCAAATACATAGTAATCCTTTGGAACCACAAAAGCCCTAAAACCATGGGGAACATCAGTTGAAAGTGTCAGAAGTAAAAGATTATGATTTTTTTTTAATGCTGTGAAAAGAGGTGGAATCAAATGGAAATGACAACACCCATTTAAGCCTTCAGTGCTTCTCTCTGGCTTTACCAGTTGTTCCTTCCTAGCACACGAGCGTGCTGCGAAGCGACAGGATGGCTCGCTGCCACGTGTGATGGGAGAAAAGACAAATATCCTCCTTACAATGGACAACAAAGTCTTGCTTCTGCATTCCAAGTCAGAAACAAATAAATACAGAATTCCATTCAAACCTCTGCTCAAGTCAGCTTTCCGGTAGCCTTCTCTATAGATGCTTTTAGTGTCTGACTACTTAGAAATCACAAGAGTGTTGAACTGTTCAGTGCCTCTGACCCTCCTCCCATCAGCAAACTGATCTGGTGATAAAAACTAAAGGGCTTGTGTTATTTGCACTTTTACTCAGTGTAGTCACAGATCACAAAACAAATCAGTAAACTGAGCTACAAGGCTTCCAATTTGCAGTCACCAAACCTTCTAAATAATCATCTGTGCTTAAATACACAAATCCCTTCAAATGTAATAATTTCTTCGTCAACTAAAACAGTTACAAAAATTCCATCCCCAAAATGCTTCCACACACTGATTGCTTTAAAGAAATCAGGCAAATGAAAGTACACAATTTCTCCTTAATATACTCCAGAGAACTAAAAATACCCAATGAACTGAAATGCTAAAATCACCCATGGTATTTCCTTCCGAGCTGTCAAACACTGTTCCTCCATCTTCATAAAAGAGAATTGAGAGCTGTTTTCTTGGTTTAAAAGATCACAAGCCCTGACGTGGTCCAGGTGCCAGCATCACTAAACCCACCGCCACGGATGCCAGCAATTAGCATCGTTCCTGGCAGGCTCTGAAAAGCAGCCAAATGCATGAGGAGTGAACAAACCTCCCGCTGCTCAGGTCACTCTGCCAGGGCAGGGCTCGGCTCAAGCACCTTCGTGCACCTCGCAGGGGAATCCTGTTACATCCTTTATCAGCTCCACAGCATTGTACCCCCATGAAAACACAGGCACTTGGCACATTAAATATCAGCTCTCTGTGTAATGTGAATTATTTTGTTAGGTATGTCCCGGATAACAACTTATGAACAACATAACTATGGCTGTGTCAGAATTAACTCAGATTGTCACTCAGATGCTCAAGTTCTTATTAATGTGGTCCTGAATTGCCTCTTCCAGCATAAATTGAGTAAACACAGTCAAACCCTTTTTGACAAACACAGATATAAATCAAACATACATTTGAAGCATGTCTCTGTGATGTCTTAGTTGGAATTTGCAGCGTGTTAGGACAAATGGTGCAGTTTCCCTTGACCTATGTGAAAAATATTTAAGTGTTTAAAATATGATCCCTTTCATTCATATGCTAATAGCTACAAACAGTGCTCCAGTCCACGCCATACAAAAGCTGAAAGAGATTTCACTAGGACTTTACATCTTCTTAGTAAATTAGGTATTATAACAGTTAGTAAATGGATGTGCTGAGGGCATTGTAAAGTTGCCATTCAGCCCTGCACTAATAAAGGGACCGCTGAAAAACATGACAAATGTGCCATGGGAGCTTAAAAATAAATAAGTAAATAATAAAATCAGAGGAATAAGAATTCCAGTGGCTACAGGAATACTTTGGTGGGGATGTATTTCCTTCCCGTATCACAGAACTATTAGAGATGAAGTGTGTGGTTTCAGTTTGCAGTGCTTTGTTTCTGAGCGTGCGATTTGTTCCTTGTCACTGCTGCAGGGGTGCAGGCACACACCGGCTGTCCCTGCCCCTTCCCTCTGATGCTAATCTCATCCCTCCACTCTGGTATTTCCCAACAATAGTGGTCATTGGAATACTGTTAATCCTTTTAGTAAGCGCTAATAATCAAGCATTAGCACAAATAATATTAAAGCTTTTTTCCTAATAATTACATATATAATGGATGTGTCTTTAAAAAGTTGTTTACAGCTACTTAACCCATGAATAATTGGTTTCTCATCCTGAAAGAGGAGAAAGCTTGTCTTGGAGTCCCACTTACAAATGCTTTCTCCCTCCCTTCTTTAAAAACAGTTCTACAGCTGTTGTTAGCAATTAAACCTGTTAAACCACTATTAAACCCAAATTTCTTTATTAAAGGGATTACTCAACCCAGCTGAATTGGTTTTTAAAGTATTGGATCATGTCAAATAATTTCCAATGTGAATGATCAGTGAATGGTCTGAACGTAGCAAGACCCTACTCTAAACAGTTCAGCTCCTTTACTACCCCAGCACAGGCTGCTTGTTGCTATATGACTAGTTTAATTGTGGGCTGTAATAAAGGTCATAATTAATATCCCAACACAGACACTAACAAACAATTTTAAATTGCCAGCATAATCAAATGATGCAAACATCTATGAGCTACAAAAGTTCATTGCCGCAACTGACAATTTCTTAATTGTATTCAGTCATTCATGGAAATTTTATTAACATCGAACTGATGTATCCTGCCCTTACTCTGTCACAACACCAGGGATCTAATTTCATTATTTTCCACAAGATTTGCTTGACTACTGCCATGATTCTAATATTGCTTTAGTCCAGATGTTTATGCTATTTAAATTAGGAAGAAAAGGCTTTTGGGTAAACACAATTAAAGAAGTCTTTTTTTTTTTCCTCCTTTTTTTTTTCCCCCTTTCCCTTTTTTTTCCCTTTCCAAATTTAGTTTAACAATCTTCTTTTAATTAATGAATATAACTGCAAAGAAGATGGGCTTTCCCCCCTCATTTTTTATGCTCGTTCCCCACTGCGTGCAACATACATCGAGTGCATGGCTCCAGCTAGTTCTAAATATAACAACCTTTTAATTTTTCACTTACATTTGAGTGCTCATTAAAGTGAAAGATAGCAGTGCATGACAACTGCACTTTTCCTCCTTTGACTGTTAAATCAATCCCCGATATATTTTGAGCATCACAGAAACTGTTTGAATCTTTCTCCTTCCTCCCGTGGCGTTGCACCCCTGAAGTGGGTCTGTGACTGAAGGATAACCCGTGTTTCTAGTGTCTGGAGTGTTCAGCATCGACTCTGTGTGAGAGCAGAGGAATCAGTGCAGCTGGAACACCGACATCCAAAGGAGGATTTTGCTTCTGCTTTTTGATACCACTCAAATACATTCATTTTCTTCTCCAGTTGGACACCAGCGTTTCATTCATATCAAATCTCTTTCCTAGGAAACAATGCTATGATGTCTGAAGTAGGACCCCCTTCCTTTTGTCTGTTGTAAAGAAGCTGATTTCATAGAAAAATACGATTTTTTTGCAGGAAAGAGCTAATAAAAACCAGCCCACATTTTTATAACCCTCAGCACTACTTTAGTAAGGTCAAAATGTGCCTGAATGGGGGGCACACGCTTCCCCACCAGAGCATATACACTTGACTATTATTCCTAAGCACAAAACTTGACAACTCCAGTATTCACAACACAGTCTTTCAAAAATAAACTGTCTTGAGACAGTATTTCCAAAGGCTCCGAAGTAGATTTTCAACCCAGCTTTTTGTCAGCGTTTGTAAAGGAGATTGAATAATTTGTGTGATTGCAGCCGAGTGAAGATTCACACCGCCCGGTGCCAGACAGTCGTCAGATGCACCGCAAACTTACTGCTGCAATTAGTTAGCAACTGCTTGTAGAATTCACAAGCACAATGGTATTTATAAATAGCCTGGGTATTTGCTGTCCTTATGAAATGGTGTTTATGCAGGGTGCAGACAGGGTCATTAGCACCTTTTTGCTCTGCAAATTCCTTTCCTCCCCAAAAACCTGGGTGGAAGGATGATACAACTTGATTGATCTACACTATTATTCTTTTTGTGTGACTTACATTGTGCTAAAGAATGGGGCTCTCCATCCATCACCCACAAAACTGTCACAGGCAGCACTTGGGAAGGCAAAAGTTACACTCGGTTGTTGTTGTGGACGCTGTTTTGTTTGGACAGAGAGCTCTGGTTGCTCCCCAAGCCCTCGTGGAGCCGTGCAGTGAGACAGCATGTGCGGCTTCCCCGGCTAATGCTATTCAACACGACCCTTGTGCTTCTGATTTTCACTATTACCCTTTTGTATGTGCCTTGGAATAAGAATCTCAGCAGCAAGCTGTGCTTCTACATAGAGAGGAGACACTGGAAAACTTCCTTTTTCTTTCAAAGTACATTACTGAAGTGGAACACACCTACTAACAAATCACCAACCCAATTCCTGCTCACAATTCACATGCATTTTCCATCAGCCCCTTGCAAACCTGGCGCTGTAGCTTTAAGCGTGGCTCTACTTCCATCATGTGCTAATAGGGAGATCTATGTTTGGCAATCTTTCCCAGTATACCGTGTCAATTTTACAAAACCTAAAAATATTGTTGAAAAAATATTATCCCAAGAACATACGTAAAATTATAAATATTCAGCACATCAAGCTTTTGATATACTTTAGTGCACATGAACTGAGTAGCTGTCAAAATTACAACAGGCAACTCAAGTAATTATGCAGATTTATGCAAAACATTAACAAGAAGAATTAAATGCACAAATGAGGTGGCTACACTTGAATTGTTAAGATTATGAATAATTACCATGAATCTTTTTGCTCTTAATATAACTTGTTTTTGATAAACAAAGCCTTAATTATCAGAATACTTTTGAGAATTTTGGTGACCTTCATTAATCTTACAAAACAAGTCTCTTGTGTTCTGCATTGTAAAAGGCACATGCTTAGAATAAGTACACAAACCATGGGAAAAGCATATGTTAATGGCTACTACAAACCAGCAAATGATACCTCAGGTTGGGAGCAGCCCGCATTCTGCACACGTAGGTGAAATAATATGAAGTATTTGGAAGTACTCTAGGCTGAATAATATCTGACAAAGGCAGGGAGAAGGCTGCTACATGAGAAATTATTTCATTTTGCAAAAGAACAGGTTATTTTAAGAATGGAACTGAAATCTCAGCCTCCTAATTTCTCATCTCGACGATACAGTAGGTGCAATACATCATTTACAGAAGCAATAGAGAAACCCAAACATCCCCCTCCCAGCATGCTGCGACTCGTCGCAGTCATCTCCGCCACGGCTCTGCTTGCTCCAGGTGAACATGGAATCCCGGCTGCCGCGTTTTCCGCGCTGGCATCCAGCTGCCAGGCGGAACGCGGGGAGCGGTTTCCACTCTGCTTCACTGCTGCTTCCGCCGCTGCCCCCTTCCTTCCCAGGGAACAGTGGGACCTCTTCACGTCCCCTCCCTTCGCTTCAGCATTAATTTGCAGCGCTGTCATCAGCAGTACCAATCCGCTGATCAACAGTTGCAACTCTTCATGACACTGTCAAACTCCCAGCTGCCACCGTGGCAGCCGCCTTCGCCCAGGCCCAGCCACTCTGCCTTGGGACTAGTAGTGAAGAAGAACTTTGGAAGCATTAAGTCTTTAATGCCAGCCACACTGTTTCTTCCCAAGAGAGCAAGCTGTCAGATCAATGGCGGGTTTGTCATAAAATCTCTCCGAGGGACTTGAATTTGTTTTGACAAATGTCAAATAGCTTTGATGCATAAAAATTAACTTAAGGAGGTCATAATTAGACAAAACACAAACTTGCATTTTGCTGGGACTTGCATCGCTTTAGAGCTTTGCAAAACAACAATAAACCAAGCGCCACCCGGATGTACTGAAGCCTGTACAGCGAGAGCCTCTGCTTTGAATTAATACAGCAACAGAATTCCTGTTCTCCACGAGAAAGTGTGTGAGGTTGGCCATGTTTCCAGAAAGGCTTTGCCCGGCATGGCTCTATGTAACACAGCCAAGCCTGGGGTCACCATCACCATCCCATTCCCAACTCCTTCCCAGCTCCAGCAGAGAGGAAATCCCCTCTCACAGGAAGGCTGCTCTATTCCCCATGCCTTATGACCATGATGGCCATCAGAGACAGGCTGCCTGAGCACACATTGCCCAACACACACAGAAGGGAAGCGACAGCTCTTCTCCCCTTCATACCAATACCCAACAAAGGAGCTCAAACCTCTCCTTAAGCCCATGCCCAGACACACACACGTGTTTGGTGCATTACTCCCCATCATTGCTCCCTGGCTCCCTGCTCAACACCTCTTTAAAGTCCATTCAGGTAATATTTGGAATGGAATAAAGGACATCAAGCTCACAGGCCCACTGATGGAGGTGGGTTTGTGGTCTGTCCACAGAGCAGACACTGAGTGAGGTGGCAGCATGTGCCTCCTGCCCCCCTCCTATCCTCTCAGTGCTCCTCTTCCTTGAAAGGGTCACTTTTGCAGCTGTAAGGAACGATCCCTTTTCAGATCCATTCAATCCTTGGTTTCTTTTTCCAAACACTGATTAGAATATCAACTACAAGGACTTTTCTCGCTCAATAGAGCTGATATTCAACAAGTGGGTGTTGCACCAAGACCTCCCAATAATTTCCCAGCAGCCAGTGAGGAGCCAACACTCAGTTAACACTTCCCATTCACAAACATCACTCCTCACATACGACAAGGCCATGGGTGCCTGTTTTGCTGTTGCAGCTCTGGACTCCCAAGGGGCCTGTGTCAGTCTTTAAGAATACAGCAACATTTCACTACTTTTACCAACTAGGGTAAATATTGTAATTAGCAGAGTAAGAAACACTGTAACTAATTCCAGCTGAACTGCATGAATAAATAAGCAAGGAGACTTTTGCTGTGTACTCTGTTCGCTTTATGTGCTGCTTGTAACAACTTCAGTCATTCAGGATCCCATTAATCAACACTAAGCTTCCTCAACAGAGGAAAATCCTGATGTCCAGTGATGGCAACAGTGAACTCCAGTTGATATCAGCAGGGTCACATCTTTATCAGCCTGCCTATGCCACTGCGCATAACATAACACACAAATAGAATCCAGCTTACGAGAGGAAGATAAGAAAGACAGGCAGAGATCAAACCCAGATGAAAATGGTAAAAGAGGTAGATTTAGTGTGCTATTCTGTTTCACAAAGTAAAACCAGGTTGTTCAAAATCCATGCCTTAACATGATCATGGAACTCAAAGAACATCTCCTTCTGTGGTATCAAGTTATTTTTCAAGAGCTGTTCAAAGTAAACACACTGTGGCAGCCTCAAGACCTTCGATGCAAGTTTCCTGTGTAGCCCAAATTCTTACAGTCATATAAAAATGAATATAAAAATATTGGAAAAGAGGATCTTTCCCATGAAAATTCTGACAGAACCTTAATGGAAGCAGCACTACTGGGACCTGCTATAATAATAATAATGTTCTTAGTGGTACTTGTGCCTGTTTTCTGTAGATACTCCACTAGCAACAGTCATTTCCCAGATAATGAGCCTGTTTTGAAGAAGGGCTAATTTAGCAAACCAGAACGGGGTTACCACCAGCAGACATTGTTTTCTTAATAAATGATCATTTTATTTGGAATAAATACGCAGTTATACCCTGTCAAGATGTTCTTGCTTTACATGAAATTTCCCAGTACTCAAAAGGTTACGTGTAAGATTTCTCTCTAAACAGACAGTGTTGACACAGTTTTTACCAGTTCCTTATGTAAAAGCATGAGAAGTAATCAAGTTTACTAAGGAGACAACATTTATTTAGACACACAAGAAATTGCTAAGTAGCTACTGCACATTTTCTCCCCACTGGAGTTCGTGCATGGTGACCACAAAATATGACACGTCTTGTATTTAAGGGAACAAAGTCACACAGGGCATGACCATGTGAGAGGGACTTTGGACAAGGGCCTGTAGTGAAAGGACAAGTGGAGTTTGCCTTAAAATGACAGAAAGGAGATTGAGATGAGCTCTTAGGCAGAAGTTCTTCCCTGTGAGGGTGCTGAGAGAAGCTGTGGCTGCCCCATCCCTGGCAGTGTTCAAGGCCAAGTTGGACACAGGGGCTTGGAGCAAGCTGCTCTAGTGGAAGGTGTCCCTGCCCGTGGCAGGGGTTAGAACTGGATGAGCTTTAAGGTCCCTTCCACCCCAAACCATTCTGTGATTCTGTGATTCAGGTTTCAGCCTTTCACAGCCAAAGCTAACTGCACTCTCAGTTTTCCCACCAATGTAATGACAATAACAACAGTTTTAAAGTTATCTGAATACATGAACAAAGTGTGTATGTTTTTTTTTATCTTATAACAAAAAGCATGCTCCCTCTCTGATGTTCTTTAGCTCTTTATAATACATAATTTCCCATATGGTACTTTTTAATTAAGACAATCAGTGCAAGAACAAAGATGGGAAAACAACTGGTTAAGATGATGAATTGTGTTTGAAAGGATAATAATCATTGGGCTGAAAAGGAGATTACAACTGTGCTTGCTCAACAGTTGGCCTTTGCACCAATTTTACTTAATACTTTCATAAATGATACTGGAAATGTAATCATACTTATGAAATGTGATGGCAATGCAAAGTTAGAAAGTTCTGCCAAAACACCAGGGAGCAGCAAAACAATGAACAGGAATGAACAGGAGAGCAGTGGAGAGCAAAGGTGCCAAAAGGGCTCTGGTTTTTCCTTTTAGAAATGAAAGAAGAAGATAAATATTAGAAGTGATATATTTCTGTGTCTCAAGATAGAGTTTTAAACAAGATTAGCAAAGGATATATTTTATACATAGTTCTGAACAGGTTTATTTCCTGCTCCCTCAGTTCCTGTTGCTATTTGGTAGAACCACTGATGTTTTCACTTGCAGGAATTACATGCAACCCAGCATTTGCAAAAGCCTCAGGCAATTGCCTTTAAAAAGACAATTTGATCTATCAGAGATAATAATACATTCCAGGTAGACAAGTGGGTGGGTAACCTGAAGGCACAACACCCAACAGAACAACATCTTGCAGTAAAGTCTCAAGCCTGTGCTGATTTCTTTCACTCCCACGTTAAAGACCCAATTTTATCCTTAGTGAGGTGATACCTTATTACAAAGTGGAGTCATCCTTTGTCCAAAGAACAGCAGCCACATTGAAAGTTCTTGCTGGCTATCAAATCTGGTGCTAGCACAAACAGGACCTTCTGCTTGACATTAAAACCAATGGTTCCAAGACAGTATCAGCCCAATCACTCTCAAAACATGCATCATGTGGGTCCTGCACCTCCTGGTGCTTGTGTTCACTAACAAAAGAGACAGTTCATTATTCAGCACTTCCCTGTTCTTCATGAGCCTCATGGCTCTAGATTGGGATATAAAAGCCAATTGTATTTCCCAGATCCAGAACCAGTGTGTTCAGGGAACTTGCAAAAAGGGAAGACACCTTCACGTCTGTAAGCCCATTAGTTAGTTATAATATAACAACCTCTTGAAGAGCAGGAAGTCCCACCAGTTTTAGCTGAGCATGTCAATGACCTGAATGGAAAACTTCTCTGCTGAAGTGGAGTAAAGGTAAGAGCACAGTAGGCAAATGAAAGAGATACACTCATCAGTGCTCTCAACCTTCCAGAAGCCACTTATGGAATATGATTATTTCTGATGATGTCCTAATAAATAAAGCTAGTATTTGTCCCGAAAAAGGTTATTCAGATGCACATTTCTTCACACAAAAGCAGGTTTGGTTCAAGTCCAGTCCTACAACCCAAACTATCCAGAACTAAATGAAGCCAGTCTAACAAGTCTGCTCCTTAAGCAATTCTACAGCTGCCTATGCTCCTGTCTAAACACAAACACTTCCAGAGAATAGCACAGGGGTTTCTATGTGGTCAAAGGAAAACAGGGATTAAAGCACTAGTGAATAGAGCTTCTGCTATAGTCCCACTTGGCTCCTCCAGCGGATGTTTTCTTTCTAATCAAGTGAAAATAAAACTGCAAAAAGCAGAGCACAAGGTGTAAAGTTAATCTGCACGGTGCCAAAAGCCAGCAACTGAGACAACAGGATGGTGAATCAAGTTTACTTTTAGCACATCCTTCACTGAGCTTTGCACTTCCAGTAATTAATGTATAGAACAATGAAAAAGGCACGCTTATACCTGACCTTCATTCTATACATACAAGTTCTCTCTCCAAAGCTGTCCCTCTTCTGGGCATGCACTGCAAGACTGAAACAGAGACTTACATATACCCAATAAAATAGTCCCCAACATCTTCCTTGAGCAAAGCCACCAACTTTCAGACATGCAAATATTTCTTCCACTTCTTCTGCTTTACACTTTACCACCCTCATCCTTCCTAGGAATGCACAAGAATTCACTGGTAGGCCTATGTTCTATCTTAAAAAGCAATAGTGACAGTCTTACCCTGCTAACTTCCAAAACAACTCTGCTGTAATTGTGTTCTAGTGGCAGTTGTTTGGATTGCTGCATGTAGTAGCTCTTCTACAGTACCTCCACTTCAGCCTTAGCAAGCCAAGATGATCTGAAGGTCAAATGACTTTACAGCACAGCAGTACAGTCTGCAGGCAGCCACTGAGCTCACCACATGCGACTGCTCATCAGTTCACCTGAGAATCAGAGAATTTCACCTACATGACTGAAGCTAATGCTTTCCACAGCAAGTACTCAGCTACAGTGACATCAAGCCAGGAGGGTACAAGCTGGATTAAAATCACACTACCTTAGCTCAAAGGAAGATGCTGACACATACAACAGCTGCTATTTCCAAGTGCTCTTTGAACCATGAATACATACACCTGATTTGTTTGTAGTTACCTGCAAAATTAAACCCAAAAAGCCTTTCTAGATCAGAAGGTTAAGCCTGTCATGAATTTCAGAAGGCTGCCTCAGGACCTTTGCATACACACATTTCCTCAATCACCTCCCAGCAACTATCTTCTAAACATTAACTTTTCTCTGCAGTTCCCAGTGTCAGTATCCTAGCCTGGCATTCTAAAAATACAACATGCCCTGCTGAGGGGAGGAGCACATTAAAACAAGCACTGTGTTCAACAGAACAAAATCACACTGAGAAGAGCTCCATCTCCATTTCTCCACTACTATCTGATATTTCATAAGTGTGGTCCCCTTTTAACTCCACGAGCAGCCTGGGTTCATTTTTAATGCCCTACCACCCAGAGAATGTGTCTAATCCAGCTAAGGCATGTGTCTAGATCGCAGCTTTGGCCTCCCCAAGGGACCAGCTTGCTTCAAGAACCAGCACGACACCCCTGTTGCTATAGGAACAACAGAGCAGTAATCACCAAGGTCTTAGTATAATTCACATATCATCCTTACTAGCTGCACTGCTTCCATTTGCAGATTTGCCAGAGCAGCGACTTCAGAAAGCCAAGTGCTAGCCTACCATTTAAAATGTAAGTAACTGGGACACACGAAACAGGGGTTTTTATGCAGGAGATGCTTCTGTGTATGTAACTTCCTGAGAGGCATTTTGCTTGTATTAAAGATAAGTGAGAAAGCCTTAATTTCACCCTTTCAAGCTCAAGAAACCTAATGAGCCCGAGCTGCGTTAGTTCTTGCTGCAATGCAGGGCACACAAGTAATATGTTGATATCTCAAATCAGCTCATGATTACATCCACTCACCAGCATCATACACTGGTTGAACAGAGATGCCTTTGGGTTCTTCAGTTATTCTTGGAGCCATAAAAACAAAGCAACAAGCAACCCACAGATGTTAGCTAAAAAGATCCTTGAGTAAACAAAAATGCCCTGTATTTTGCACTTTCATCTAGGTGTTACCAACATTCCAGCAATGATGGAAACAGAAAATGGATATAAAAAATGTGAGCATGACATTGAGGTTTATTCTCTTAATTCTAAATGTAAGTATTAAATACCTTAGCTTAGATATTTATAACTGTTATTCATGCTTTCCTGGGATACTGAGATCTCAGCCACTTTGCTGGCAGCCCACCTTTCAATGGATAATAAAGCATTCTTAATGCATCAGATAAGCCTCATAACTGACATGGATGCAACACACCTGTCTGGATCTGCTGAAGAAGAGAACTGGTAACAGACCAAAGTATTAATAAAAGCAGCTAAAATATCAAACTATGAATGGAATCCAAATATTGGAACTACCTGAATGTTCCCTCCTCTTCCCGTCTTGGATCTTTTACAGATCTATTGCTCTAATATATGCTGTAGCTTATGAATGTTAAGACTTTAGAACACATACTAGAAAGATCTGCACTGATTTCAATTTGATATTTGCTATAGCGCATTAGAGAGCCCTGGACCCATCATTACTACCTGATTTACACAATGCAATCAGAGTAAGTTTGAGTTTCCTTGTACAATGCAGATACTCCAAAGGTGAAGGTGCTCCAAATGCATGTTTCAAATGTAAAAGGACATCTATCAACAATCCTAAAAACACAGTGATTTTGTATGGCTGAACTGTTGAATTCCCTTTGAAAACAAGAAGATAAAGAGTTGAAATTTCTCCTCTTACCGTAATGATATGCACAAAATAAGGGGAGCCTTGGACTTCAGTCTTGCTTGAAAATTACAGAGCTATTCCCACATACTTCTTGCTCAAAATGAACTTCTATTGCTGTACCCTAAGCCAGTAAGTGAATTATCAGGGAGCAACTTTAAATGTCAGAGATATTGTTATGAATATTGGCTCACTGAAGGTTTATGGCACAAGCACTTCAATTCAGCAGGGACAAGTGTAAACTTCTTTCTTCAATGCACTGTCGCACTGCTGCACATACTATCTTGGACACATAGGTTGCAGTGACTCCCTGTGGTCAAACAGACTCAACAAAGAAGCTGACAGAGCTTTAGGAGAAGCTCTAGCAGGGAGCACCATACAGTGCTAAACCCTTCAGTCCTACCTCAGGTCAGTACTATGAGGCCACAAGCCAGCTGTTCTAAGGCAATATTTTATGGATGCACAACAAAACAGAAGCATAACAATGGTAATAGAGGCTGTGATACCTAGAAAATTCTAGACCATCCATTCTATGTGTTTCTCTCAAAATACAACAGAAAAAGAAACAAAATGACCTTTCTGTGATTCTGGAGTCAGACTACAGCATTTCTAAGTGACACACAAAAATCTGCAGGTCTCTAACAAAGCTTTTGGAGCGCTGAGGCCAAGAATGTCATTCCCTTTTTTGGAATGAAATGGGGGTATGAAATCAGCTTTCTGTCTTCTGCATGCCTGATGGTGGAAAATGACTCTAAAGATAGGCCTGGGACAAGTTAGGCTGAAAGCAATCTGTCCTACTACTGGAAGAAAAGAATGTCAAATCCACTAACATACTAATAGCTTTTTGTAAGTTACCCCTTGAATAACACACCTTTTGGTTGCTCTGCAAGGCAAGCTGCATAAAGGAGAACAAAAAAAGTCCTCCAGAGGAGATGAAATGAAAACAACATAAAAGCAGGGAAGAAAATCCCTTTAAGCAATCTTGAAGGACACAAAACATCTAAGTACTTGACTGGGTGGACTTGGGCTGGGTTTTTCAGTGCAAGATAATGCCATCTAGTGGCAATGAATCTCCCTTTAGATGGAAAACTCGACACCTGTCCAGTTTGTATTCTCTACTCCCAATCCTTTCCTAATCCGACCCCACCTGAAGGTATAAACAGCAATGACCACTGTTGCATGAGCCACTACACCTGAAAGCAGAGTTATCATATCTGACTGTTAGGAAGCAGGAGAGATTGCTAAGGAAATCAAAGTCCTCAGCAATAAATCATAGTTGGTTATATCTATACAGCACACAAAGCTTCACCTTTCTTCACAAGAAAGGAAACCTAGCCAGGTAGCTTCATTTCCATTTGTTCTTCATGCTATTCACTACTTCATTTGGAGAGATGGCATATCTGAATATGAAAAGAACCAACAACCTTTCCCCTTTCTCTAAATAGTTATCTATTGTCTTTCTTTGGTCTTTATTCCACTACCAAGAAAAACCTTAATGGTCAGACCACCAGATTAAGGTAGATTGTGGAGTCCAACCCAGGCAATACAGTAGTGTCAGATTAGATCACAGCAAGCATCAGCAGGAAGGACTTCACTGCCCTGAGGACACAGTTTTAAGAATCTTCAAGGAGTTTAAGAAAACAATGACAGACAAATCAGCATCTCTTCAAACATGGGACAAAGACAACTTTCTGAACAATATATAAGCCCTTACCTTTCCTGTATTGCATGGTTAGTGAGTGTACAAGCAGACCAAGGAACTGCTGGCCTCCCTTTTGATTACATTCTAAAGTTATGTCAAAATTCATTTTTTTGACTCTCCAAAGCCCTCGGCAAAGTGGGAAAATCTAATTTTACAGATAATAAAAGCAGACAGTTTAGACAAGAAAGATCAAGCTGTGCAGGAGCACAGCTGTGCAAAGCATATGTGTCCCCTGGCTGGACTGCTGCTTATATTATCTCTTCTTTGCCAAAGTGCAGGTAATTCAGCATGTACTTTCATTGTGAGAAATGGAACTATGTTAGGGATAACGCTGAAAATGCCAACTGCAAGTCAGTCAGTCTGTCTTCACTGAACACGTCTACATGTTCGTGATGAGAAACAGGCAAATTTTCACTTTAGACTGGCAGAAAAGTATAAGAATTCTGAGCCAAAATATACAAGTATCTCTATCTCCATCAATCCCCCAGCTATGTGAGGAATGAACACAGGCTTAAAACTGAAAAGCAAGTTTGTGCAAGTTGTGTTTCTAATGGGGTTTTTTAATGTCTTAGATGTATATTAAATTTCTGCTCAACTCAGTTCTTTCTGGCATACGAGTCTTACAATTTCCCTTGAATTCTACATAATGTATGTGATCTGGCACAAGGCCTGTGAAGGGGAGAAAAAGAATTCAAATAGAAACATTCAGGTTCAGAAGAGATGAGTAGATTCAGAGCAGCACCACACAATTGTTCACCAAGACCTCTGCAAAGAATTCACAAAAGCAGCATGTACTTCATCCTCCTAATGGGCATCTAAACAAACCAAAGCAGATTTGTAAACTTATGTCTGCTACCCCTGTCCTGGAATGAATGACCTTGTGCAAACTGAAGAAATGCAAAAGGAAACGAATTCTTCCTATTGCTAAACTTTCCCTCTTTCTCTACTGAAATAGTAACATTGCACTTTACATTCATGGAAACAGGAAGAACAAAAGACTTTGTTAGATGATTCCATTTTCTTTTGTGAGAAAAGTGTTATCAAGCAACTAGAGTCATAGGAACTAAATCATCACATGCATAAAACTGCTTTTGCACCTTAGAAATCTGTATCTACTTTACATTTTGCTTTCTTCTAGAACTCCCAGTTTGAAGCCTACAAAGAAAATGTTTGCCACCCCCAGTCTTGTTTCTTTCTAAGCACAGATGTCCAGTTTAAGAATAAACCATAAAATTTAGATGAAAGTCATCTTATGCAAAGGATCCACACTGAATACAGCAAGACACATGCAGAACTAGGGGACCTGTGTATACCTGAATTTAACGTCACCTATAGCAAAAAGTCAATCAGGTTAAACATTATTTCTATTTAATGTATTGTATCGAGTAGGAAGCTATATACATGCATTAAGCTCACGGGACTTTGGCCATCAATGTTATGAGTTATCATGGAGAATAAGATGTTTAACAATGCTCTTCATCCCAATGAAACCTTAGGTATAGCTAAGAGTGACTTTACCTGTTGAGCAGTACACTGTAGCTCTCTTCCAAAGATTATAGCAGGCAATACCCCAGATCATAGGATGGGTTTAAGTATGTGGCATATCATTGCAGAAACAAAGGAACCTCGATTTGGTATTTTCTGAGACTGTTCTCACAGATTAAGTAAACTCAAGGCAAACAAATCCAGTACTCACCCTGATCAATTGAGTGTTGAGGAAGCTGGCTAAGTTGGCTATTCACTACACCCGCGTATGTGCGCAAGAACTCCTCTTCACTAGCAGTGAGCTGGAAAGGTACAGAGAGTCAGTCAGCAAAAAGGAAAATGAAGAAAGACTGAGGATACCTCCCACTTCCCAATAACAAATGTCACAATTGCCTCAATTCTATTCTTTAACAGTTTAACCAACTGCTATTTGTGCAAGCTATATCATCAGCAAGGACACAGCAGCAAAGTGGCACATCATGCGTTCATGGAGAGATTCACAGTCGCCTTACAACAGTTGCTTTATTTTGCTGGTTTTCCAATAATGAAAAGCTCTGCTGTATATAGAGAAACGACTGGAAGCTCAGATTTAGTTTATGGCATCACAAGCCTCATGATATTTAAGCAAAACGAAATTGCTTTTAACTGCAGGTAAGGGTTAAATCAATGATGGCTTAAACAATTCAACGATAAAACCAGACCATCACCTGCTCTTCTCAGTAAGCACTATGAAAGTTACTACAAAATTGTCTGGAAAGCTACAAAATATGACTGGCTATGAAGGTGCATCTTACATTTGATCCCATCTTCCTCAGCATGAGTAGGACTCGCACTTTCTGCTGAATATACATCTCCTCCGGACTCTTTCCGGGGACGCCCTCACGGTTCATCCCCCTCCTGCCAGCTCCTGGATTTCCTGAAGAGACAAGATCAGAAAAGCACAAACTATAGTTGGTAATGGGGCATAACAGGAATAAGAGGCAAAGCTTAATTGCCAAAGTACCTATTTTTCACCACTGGGCAGAGCACTTAATAGCCTGGAGAATTAAGGAATCACATCCTTCATCAGAGGAACCCTTAAAAATGTTAACAGCTAGATTGGGCCTTATATATGCAACTCAAAGAGGCCAATGTCGCATCCCTACTAGCTCATTGTCTGCTGTTACACCTACTCTGCACAAGCAGAAGAAGATAATTCTAACAACTAGATGAAAGAAGCACTCTGAGAGGAGCTTGTGGTTTTGGGTTTTTCCCATAAATAAGCACAACCAGCATGAGAACAGGATGGCTGAATGCCCAGCCATCAAGACTGCAATGGCTAAATAAATGCCGATAGAATCAAATAAGTTTTTCTCCTCTTTTTAAGTTTTTCCTTTTTATATCATATAAAAAAGGTCACTGCACTTCTGTAGAGGTTAATAAAATGTATTAAGTGGTTTTGGAGAGAAAGAAAAGCTGAGAGGAGCAGGGATGGAGTAGAGTTTATCACTCTTCTTGTATCATTGAAAAGCTGAAGTTTTGGTTTTCATTTTAATAGAAAGGAATTACATTGTGGCATAAACAGACTATGCTATCTAAATTCTATAGCACAGACCATGATTATACTTTGCTGCCTGAGCATCTGGTAATTATTTAAGTTCTACAATAAGGTGTTTACCAAGACGAAATAAAAAAGTTCAGGCATTCTTTTCAGCTACTATTGAAAACCAGTTTGGAGCATGTTTATTAAGTTAACAATAGCAAAAAACCTAGCTTCAAATTCAGAAAATAACAGTGCTTCAAATGATCCATTAGTACAGCAGTGTAACAAAATGAATTGACCTCTTAGAAGTAATGTGTGTTGGGAGAAATGTAACCCTGCTGTGGAATCTGCTGATGGAGGTATAAGCCAGCCACCCTTCCACCATGCACAGCTCAGAGAAGTGGCTCCAGAACAGGTCTCCCATTAGTTTTCATTCACAGAACTGGTCCTATATTAAGCTATAAATCTGCTTTCCTGAACCTTAGTAAGGTAAATAAGGGAATACACTACATGAGGCATGCTTAGTGAAGACTATCACAGCAGGCTCAAACACACTCATGTTTCCCATGTAATGTTTTCCTGTAGTCATTACCAACCTCTCCCCTCACTTTATTTTCATTATTACTTTTAAAGGAAAGTCATCTGGGTGTGGAAACAGTTTAAAATTACACATAGGCCCTCCTGAGTGAGTCACAAGTAATGCAAACTTCAGTAGCAGCTGCTGGGATAGGCTTTGCCACCCACATTACTTAGCATGAAGATAACAGAAGCAAAAAGTGGAGAAAGATGTATCACCAGTCCTCCTCAAGTCAGTTTCCAGTGGGAAGATCTGAATTATGCTGATTTGCTACAGATGGCTCTGCTTGGAAACTTGCAGCCTGTGAATGTGCAAGGTGGTCATATTTTTTTTGCTACGATCAGCAAACTGCTTTTGAAGGGGGAATAAAATGATCCCATATTTTTGTGCAGTGTCAACTCAAATAAGCGGACTGGATTATGTTACTAAGCATATACTCCACAGTGCAATTTACTGAGTGCTGTTGATAAGTGATGTCAATAGTAAGAACAAAAGAAGACAGCAAGCAAGAGATTAAAGTTATGTGTATCCAGAGAGTGATAAAGCAATAAATGTTTATCAAGATACCAAGTTAAGTCTGAAAGGTTTGACAGGTTCTTAATATTATACTAATACATACTTTTTTCTTTAATTTAATTTCTCTATATAGTGCCTTGAAGTGGGTAAGTGCTGCACTAGTAGCCAAAGAAATCAATTTAGACAAGAAAAAGCACAACAGCAAAAACCATGAAATGTGTTAATTCACCTATTATTCGAAAATGGAACAAATTATATGGGCTATCTATCAATAGGTGGCACCAAACACAAGCACCAAGAAAATGCCATGGCTGCCCCATGCCAGCATTCCTGTACACATCAGGTATTACAAGAGATTTGTAGTTTATACATGTTATTATTCATTGTTTTCTGTCAGAATAGTCTTCCTGTTTATTAATCCTATTAATAATCCTATCTAGCCTGGTTCTTCTAAAGCAGCTGAGATGGATTTGTCATTATTTAACAGGAAGGCTAAAAATACTAAAGCCTGCTCATTCAGCAAATGCTTCACAAAGTGAGTAAGCAACTAACTTTGGAGGAAAAATGTCCTCAATATGGCTCAAGAGCTATCAAAATCTATGTGTAAAGAGGTTAATTTAAGATTACAGAGCAACAGCACTACACAATTCATACACTGCACAATTATTTTGGGCAATAGCCTCAGCTACCATAGCTTTTCCTACTTGATGACATTAAAGTAGAAAGACAAAATTCTTAAGATAGTATAGAGACGCCAGCATGAAAAGCTTTAACGTATCTCTGCTCCTTTTACATAAAACATGGTTTAAGATGGCACCACCACCCATCACTAACTTTCCAAAGCTACTCTATGCTCAGGCGACAGCACAATCCAGCTTTACAAATGAAGGACTGAGAAATCTTATCAAAGTCCTTATTAACTCTGCCTTCTCCAGAAAGCAACACGTATATGCTATACGTGAGGAAACGTGAATTAAGCAGTATTTCCCTAACCCTACAATTCTTTCTGGCACATAGATGAAATCATTCTTCCCCCATCCCCAACCAATAAAACATCCATTTCCCTGCCAACATACCTGCTTCTAAAAACCACAGAAGATCAGATAAGCCCCGTGTTCAGTCCTGATTAATGATCCCAGCTGGAAAAAATGAGGAAAGTGCCCTGTGAAAACAAAGGAGCAAAGTGTTACAGAACTACACAAAGCTGCAACCCAGAAAGACCCTTCTTCATTCAACCTGCTTTGAGTCACAGTCTCTTTTAGAGCAGGGTCTAGCCACAATTCATTACACTGTAGGCTTGTCTGGACTTCGCAGACCCTTTTTACTTTTAGAGAATAAGGTTTTTAAAGGTTAAGTCATTCTTCATCTACAAGATTTACACCCTGACCATACCAATGACATTCCCAATTGCTTGAGAACTGAATGCAGCCAAGCTTTGCATTCTTTACGAAGCTTTCAGCATAAACCCCCACTCCCTGGAAAAAGCAGTAAATGTTGTGACATGTAACGTCTTCCAGTACAAAATAATTTAAAAGATAGGCGCAGCTCACCAAAGATTTGAGGCAAACGAGGCAGAAATGTAAAGCATGCTGAGTTTGACCAAAATTGCTGGTTTCAACTATGCATATGTTATCTGAAGACAGCAATTACCAAGCCTGGCACTTGAAAGCTGGGTTGGAAAACCCTTTGTGCAGAATCTTTCAGCCCAACCTCACTATTCAGCCCCCAACAGCTAAAAGTTATAGACTTCATTTGGTTTAGACTCATTTCAGAACATACTTCATAACTGACACAGGGTCTCAGGGCATGATAAGAATTCCTAACTCTTCCTATCCATCACATGAGCCTCTAAGACAAGCAGCTCAATCTCACAAATGAAGTAACAGTTCCAATCCTCTGGAATGTGCAATGAAATACCAAGTGCCTGCTACTCAGGACAGCATCACAGCTAGAACCATATCATTAATAGCCTAAGTTGCTGTACTTAATTGTTTCTGATTAGGGAAGATATATATATATATATACACACACCCCTGCACCACTTGTTAATGAAGTCCAGCTTAAATTTACTAAACATACTCTCGAGTGGGTTTTCTGTGGTCAACAAGAGAAGGCAGATCCAGACTAACACAATTTCTTTCATGGCTGTTTATCACCCCATGCAGATGTCATTACTAGCAGGGAATCAAGACAGGAGTAGCTGGAGCTACTCAACTGTTCTGTACACAGGTTCCTCAGAGAAATACTGAACCCAAAATACCTGCTAGCTTCACCCATAGGTTCTCTACGGTGACTCTTACAAGTGCTGGAAGCAGCTGAGCTTTATCAATGGCTTAAAAGAATCATTTCACCTCTCCAGGGGGGAAAAATTGCCTGCTCTGGAAGGATTATTTAAGCCCTACCCCACTAATTGGTTCCCACTGTTCTTGCCCTCTAAATATGCAATGTAGTCCCAAGAAAAATCATCTACAGCACTGACATCAGGACCGTTTGCAGTTCCTAATTGCTGTTCTCATTTCTATGAACTTCAAAGACACCCAGCAACACCAACACTGTACAAATACCACACAACTGCATGAACTCCTTCCTAAAGAAAAGGATCAGGGCACGGGAAGTATCTACTTTTGAGATGCATTTCTTTCCTACTGACAGTTAGTTATAAGTAAGTCCCCATGCGCAGCCCAAATTGCAAATAACAGCAATCTATGCCGTTATTATATTTAACACCAAAGGAAAATGGGAAGATCAAATGTTTTCCTAACGCTGTAAGTTCAGAGGAATCCAGCTGCGAACTGAAACAGCCACCACAAGCCATTTTCCAGCCAGAAGGCTTCTATCAGGGACAATTCCACTTCCAAGCAAAGCCTAGTCCCTCTACAAGGGAGCAGCAGCACCCGGAACACACTTTGTCCCACCCATGTGGTTGCCTCCAGCTCAGCCCCCCTCACCACTGCTACAGCAAATACATGGGTAGAACATCAAGCTTGCACACCAGAACTTCTCTGCTAAACCATAGGGCACATCCTCTGAGTAGCAAGTGCCTTTACTGCTAAAAGCTTCAAAAATGACTGGAGTAAATACATAAATAATCAGGTTTCACTACTTTTTGCTTAAAAGAATAAGAGCAAAATCAGACCTGGTCACCAGACGAAAGCCACACAAAGGTTCTCCTACCAACTTGGTCCTATCTAAACAGCAGGTTCACACTTCCAACATTTTCAACTACACATCAACATTTCCACATTCACCTCCAACAAATCCCAAGAAATAAGATCTAAAAATATTTTGCAACTGTGTATTTTGGG
Source organism: Coracopsis vasa (assembly GCA_026283785.1). Lineage (NCBI taxonomy): Eukaryota > Metazoa > Chordata > Aves > Psittaciformes > Psittacidae > Coracopsis > Coracopsis vasa. Next base: position 51,626 of record JANHGB010022391.1, read on the forward strand.
GGTGGGAGGGAAGAGGTGCAAAATATGAGAAAGAGTTCAGCAAGACAGCTGAGGAACAGCTGAATCACAACTAGCACAAGTTCTGCTCAGTCTTAAGAATCCCAATCGACCCGTGACACAATGATCCAGCCTTGAAGCATTTTGCAGGTCAGATAATTCTTTGCCCCAGTGGCAATTATCAGCTCTGAATTCTGCTTCTTTCCTCACCTATATCCAGGTTCTATTCCTGCAAGATCAGAACGCTGTTTATCTTGCCTATGTTCAGATCCAGTTCTTTGTCTCAGTCTCAACCAGTATTGACTGCTTTGTTTAGTCTATAAACCCTGCAGGACTCAGGTCACTTCAGTTATCACTACATCCTCACACAAGCCTCACCACACATCCTCACCACACCAACCAGCACTTCCACCATGGAAGACAACATTCAGACCCTGGTCATGAGGTCCTGTCACAGCTTAACTCATACCATGTGCTCGCATGAGGAGGGTAAAAGATAACTAAAGACTTTTCAACTTTAGTGTCACTAAAATACAACAACATAAAAACATTTCTCAAACTTACAATCAAACTTCTTCTTGTCCCGATGGGCTTGAATTCCCAGCCAGGACTTAAAACAGATAAAACCATGCAAGGTCCTTTACCTTGGAACTGAAATGAGAATTCTTCTAAGCACAAAGTCTGCAGTTTCAAATCCATCCTTAACCTTCTTTCCTAAGTAATTCTACTTCTTTATAACGGTTTGTATTTAGGTCAGAGATTGCTACAAAGATTTTTTTTTAACACACAGAAAAACTTAGAGCAGTGAAGTAATACTAGTAAGTTCAGAGATGTCCACATTTGAGATGGAAAAAGGTCAAAGCCTTAACTTCAGGATCCATCTCTTAAGAGATCACGCTGCTTCCCCAGACATGGCTCAGTTAAAGCAGTTTTAAAGCTAAAATGTAAGTCACACTGATTGAAAAGAAACATTTAAACTGAAAGAGAGTAGATTTAGACTGGATATTAGGCAGTTCTTCCCTGTGAGGGTGCTGAGGCGCTGGCACAGGGTGCCCAGAGAAGCTGTGGCTGCCCCATCCATGGCAGTGCCCAAGGCCAGGCTGGACACAGGAGCTTGGGGCAACCTGCTCTAGTGGAAGGTGTCCCTGCCCATGGCAGGGGGTCAAGACTTGATGAGCTTTAAGGATCCTTCCTACCCAAACCATTCTACGAGTCTATGATTTCATGTGGGGTGGCTGCTCCATGAGGGGAGGAGGAGCTGGCTAGGTAACGATACAGGCAGTAGTGGTGGCCTCACCAACAGTGCCACATAGTCTAGTAAAGCTGGAAGGACAGACCCAGAGATCTACGCCTACAAAGCCAAATATAATCAATGGCCACACCTCGAATCCTGTGTTCAGTTCTGGGGCCCTCACTACAAGAGAGACATTGAGGTGCTGGAGCAGGGCCAGAGAAGGGCAACAGAGCTGGTGGAAAACCTGGAGCACAAGTGTGATGGGCAACAGCTGAGAGACCTGGGGGGGTTTAATTTGGAGAAGAGAAGGCTCAGCGGGGACCTGATTTGAGTTCTGATTGATGGAGCTGAACATGAGCAGCTTGTGCCCAGGCAGCCAAGAAGCCACCAGCATCCTGGCCTGTATCAGCACCAGTGTGGCAGTAGGGCCAGGGCAGTGATTGTGCCCCTCCACTGGGCACTGGTGAGGCCACACCTCGAACCCTGTGTCCAGTTCTGGGCCCCTCACTACAAGAGAGACATTGGGGTGCTGGAGCAGGGCTAAAGAAGGGCAACGGAGCTGGTGGAAAGCCTGGAGCACAAGTGTGATGGGGAACGGCTGAGGGACCTGGGGGGTTCAGTCTGGAGAAGAGAAGGCTCAGGGAGGACCTTATCACACCCTACAACTGCCTGAGAGGAGGATGAAGCCAGGAGGGTGCTGGGCTCTGCTCCCAAGGAACAAGCGATGGGACAAGAGGAACCGGCCTCAAGCTGCACCAGGGCAGGTTTAGATGAAGAGGAGGAACAATTCCCTCCCCAAAGGGTGCTCAGGCATTGGAACAGGCTGCCCAGGGCAGGGCTGGAGTCACCGTCCCTATAAGTGTTCACAAACTGTGTAGACAAGGCCCTCAGTGCCATGGGTTAGTGGTGGCCTTGGCAGTGCTGGGGTAAGGGTTGGACTTGATGA
>JANHGB010022391.1:53902-65080 GCA_026283785.1 Coracopsis vasa
TGTGGCTGCCCCATCCATGGCAGTGTTCAAGGCCAGGTTGGACACAGGGGCTTGGAGCAAGCTGCTCTAGTGGAAGGTGTCCCTGTTCATGGCAGGGGTTGGAACTGGGTGAGCTTTGAGGTCCCTCCCAACCCAAACCAGTCTGGGATTCTGTGATATGTTTTTAAAGTGTAACTGAATTACAACAGCATAAGGAAACTGAACCAGCATCAGGATGCAACACGCCAAGCGCAGGATGCTGCAGTTGATGTCAGCTGATGATCAAAGATAAAAACAAATTTTGCACATCCCACATACATCACAAACAAACTTTTCCCAACAGCACTAATGAATCCCAGTGTTTCTAGTTAAAACACAATTAATGCACCTATTCTTGCCAGATGTATTATATTGCATGTGAGAAAAAACATTCCCTGAAAGGGCACATTTCAATTTGTATTTTTTGGCACAAAAAGCCAGACAAGGAGATAGAAAACCAAGAACCACCGTGTACCGGACTGAAGGGATCCCCACAGCTTTAACAGACCTAACTGGAAAGCTGTTCATCCAGAAGAACAAGTAGCCAAAGCCACCCAAAAGCCCAGTTACACGTTCACTAAGCAAAAAAATACCTGAGTCTCAGCTGAATTTCTGGTAATCGTTACCAGCACTAAAGGAAGAGATGCCAAAAAGCTGATGAAACCACACAGAATGCCCTGTTCTCTCAGGTCTGGAACTGGTCTCTCCAGGTAAGGATGAGGCAGATGTGCAAAGCCAACAGGAAAGTTTGGGCTGCCAACACCTTATCTATTTGGTAGCGCAGCACAGTTCTACTCTCCAATGCCATCATTCAACTCTTTTCTCCTGCAAAAGGCTAATCTATCTCAAAAGCTGTGCTTTTTGTCTGAAATGATTACGTTCTTCGCTAAACTGTATTAAAAGACTAAATCCTGCAAGCCTGTCCTGCTGCATCCCACACACTGCAAATGGACATAACTGGGTCACCTAATTTTCCCTGTTTGGCAGGAATAAGGAATGAAATTTAGTTCTCATTAATTTTTAATATGATTCACAAGACAGAATAATAAATGAGAAAGATCTATATATTACAGCCAAAACAGCCAGCCCAGCCTTACCAAAGCAGTAAATCTGAGTTTAAAAACATTCCCTCCCTTTCCCAAGCAGTAAACTTGGGAAGCTGGTCAGTAAACAAATGGGAAAGCTGTCCTGTCCTACAGCACTTGGTGCCCCTGCGGCTGCAGAAGGGCTGGTGAGGATCACAGGAATGCCTTCTGCTTTGCAAGGCCCAACATGTGGACTGGGCAGAGCCAAGCATGCCTGACATTCCCATCCCCATCCCTGTTTGTCTGCCTACCAACCCATTTCCTTAGCTGCGGAAAGAGTATGTGTAATCCTGTTCCCTTGGAAAAGAAAGTGGAAGTACCACCTTCATGCGAAACACTGCGGACTGAAATTACTTTCTAGCAAGGTTTTAAGTTAGATGTATCTACATCTTCTGGATCCAAAACCACATCAACACTGACAAACCAAAGTAGAAGGGGAGGAAGTATTTCCACCTTTTCCAGTAGCATTGAGAGATGCTTCCCTACCTCTCCATACTGTTCTGGTCCTGAAAATTTCATCATGAAAATTCAATATAATCCTTCCTAAAAACCAATCTAAAAGACCGTACCATCTTTCTCTTCAATTATTGACCCTGGATACAACAGTATGTAATGAAAAAATACTGCTTTTGCAGTTATCTCCCCTCCCCTTTGTTTTCCTAATTCAATTTAGAACATTGGCTACTGTGTTTTGACATTAAAGAAAACGCAGACAGGATAAATCTCTGCTCAGACTCAGTTTAACTCATCTGTTTCACACACAGATATAAACAGCTCCTAAGTAAACTCAAGCTCACCAGCAAGAACTGTTCTGACTGAATGCTTTCAGCAGAGGAGGGTTACAACACACCACAACTGAAATTACAGATTTGTAACTACATATTTACTTCACTTCCACCTATACTTTTATGAATTCAAAACCTGGAAGGGCTCCTCTGCTGGACAATGCCACAGATGGGTTCATTATAAGGAGCTTCTAATTTACTCTGACTCCCCTCCATCATCCCTTTAAAACAAAGCAACAAAACCCCCAAACCTAACAAAACCTACAAAAATGTCACATCCCAAGAGAAGAAGAATAAAAGACACACTAAAAAATGGTACGTTTGTGCATTTTGCATAAGGGAAACTACTTATGCATCCCATTGAATGTTAAAGACATGCTTATTTAATGCAACAAGAGAACAACACAAGCTTTTCTTCCTTCAGATTACATATTCCCAACACTCTGTATCAGTGAAATTCCTAATATCCCCATTTTACTGGTAGGGGAAAAAAACCAAAGGGAAGCTGAGGAATTCACACAGTGTAAATTAAGGGGGGAAGCAGTAAGCTGTCAGTAAATGTAATATTTTACATATTCAACCTTAATAATTTAGGGTACTCCGGGCAGCCATCTGGCAAGCTCTTTAAAATGTAAGTCACAGCTGACTACCTCTTTAATATCTTGTACCATTTCCAGTTATAGCCAAAAGAAATCCAACAGGAGTTAGTCCAGCTTCCTTTTTTCCCCCCCCTTTAATCTGCCTAGCTCTGTTTAAGGCAGCTAAAAACCTCAATTAATGGGATAGGATTATAAAAGCTCAGATAAGGAGTTATGGTGCATAAAACCAATCGCCGCAGGTTTCCTTTGCACTACACAAATTGAGTTAACAGCCAGCATGAAAATGTCCCTTTGACTCTATGATATCATTATTCAAGGTTAAGCTATTAGCCTCCACAGTTACATTATTGAGTACTTCAGTGGTTAAAGCATGGTCATACTGGGAAGCTTGCAAGTGCAAGGGGAGGCTGCACCTTTAAGCCTTGTTAATTTTCAAATGACACTTTACAGAGAACAGCCAGAGCCCTCAAAACCTTCCAGGCTGGAGCCTGAATCCTGAAGGCAGGAACCAGAGCCTGCAAAACCCTGCTGCAAATTTTCCTCTAATTCAGTCTGACTCATGACCTCCAGTCACAGGCAGCTGGAGACTGGATTAATTCCCATCTCCAGAGAGATATGACAATGAAGAATTCTTAACAGCTACCTATTTATAGGTGAAGAGTAAGAGCCGAACTATTAAACACTGATTTTTTCCTTTGTTTCTATGTTCAGTGTTGTCTTTCAGCTGACTGGAGAATGTGAACCTCAGGGTGGGATTTTGGTGCATTTACAGCTGGAATTCCAGTGACAGGTTCACATCTCTGACATATTAGATTTAAATTTTTAACAAAAGGAGTACAGTTCTTCCTCTTGAGGAGGGCCAGGAAACAGCCCCAAACTTGCCGTTTAGACATAAAAATCTATAAAAACAAGCAAAGGGTTTTTTTCCAGTGCTGGATCACCTTTCAGAGCTTTAAAAAGGTCTTAAAAAGCAGTAATGAAGTGCATACAAAAGAGATTCCCAACATATTAAAACAGTTCTTAAGCTACCTGTAAAAAAAACCCCAAATCCTACCATTATAATCACCGTTTTTATGGAACTAATGCTTGCCTTCTGACCTTCAGGCACACACAAACCAGTTTTGTTTGGGGTTTTTTTTTGCTGTACCACAGCAGCAGTCTCTCAAAGGAAAGATATCTATCACATCTCAGAGTTAAAAGAGGCAGCAAAGGTTTTTAGGTAGTTCACATCAGTCAGCTTGAAGCCTCTGAAATGAAATGTAGTAACAGCAATAAAACCTTAAAAAAGACTTTCATTTCACAAAAGGTACTCACACTTCAAAGCTGAATTTGTCAGAAAACCTTCAAAAAGTGACAATAATGAACTACAGCAGTTTACACACAAATTCTATCCCAGTCAAAGACATGATTCTAGAAGAGGTTACAATAGAAGAATGTTACAATACTTTACTCAAGATGGTCTTCAAGAGCTGGATTGATGAGTGCTGCTCTCGTCCCAGTCACCAGGATCTTTCAAGGAAGCTCATGCACCTCTTCCCCTATTTATAATAAAGCTACAAATCTAACCAGGAAAGCAGGCACTAATGATAGATAGCCAATGGTTTTAATACCAGGTATCCCACACGAAAGAATTACAGCTGTAAAATGAGGTGTTACGCATCCCTCAGCAAAACAAAACTGTACAGCAATGCTTTCTGTAATATTCTATAAATACTCCATCTTTTCAGAAGCAGACATAAACTTGAGATGCTTTTACTTGCTCTTCAGAAATGAGCTTTATTTCCATAGTTTGATTTGAACTTGAAGAGTAAACCAGTGAAAAAATTAAGCATCAATAAGGGTTATTTTATCACCAGCTTACAAGAATCAACAAAGCCTTTTCAATATCCCTATCCCATTTTATATGGTATATTACACACATTGTACAAACATGTACCTATATAACACCTCCACCTATGTAGTATCATATTTTTGGACTATTAATTATTGACACCAATGACAGAGCCTCCTGCAGCACGTCTCTTCTATGATCATTACAGAAACTGAAGCAAGGCCAATGCACAAACATGCAAGAGGAAGATCGAGACCATTAATTGTGGTCACTTCATCTTCTTGTGATGTCAATCAGCTTTATGATCATGTTTTTCAAAGAAGCTCTGCAAGAAGTGGTAACGCTGGGTCATAATCCTCTCAAGATTTACAGATTATCAGCATTAACAGGGTTTTACTGGAGATTGCCATTTATATTACAGAAACTAAACTCAACAGGCTAAAAAACAACTTAATACATGGGACATAAACACCCTACACTCATGAAGCATCAGCACTGATAAAAATTAGCTGACTGTAGAAGCAAGAAATTGGCTCAGTCTTCATAATGAACCTAAAATAAGTTTACCATGCCCACACAACAGAATACAATGTCAAAACTGATGAAAGTATGTGGATATGCCCAAGGTGCAGGAAGTTTTTTCTGCCGCCTTCAGTAATTCTCAAGCAGCTTGAAATGGAACAGAAATATGCATGGACAAGCAGACATTCAGAATTACCAGCAGTGCTAATGGAGAAACACATCAATGTTGAATGTTAATGGAGAAACACATCAATGTTTGGTATGTTTCCAACTAAATAGTTTCATTAATACTATTAATGAAATAGTATTTCATTTGTATTCGGGATTTTGAAATTAAACTGCTTTGAAATTAAACTACATCTATAGTGCAAAAACTTGACGTTTCAGTCAACTTGAACAGGGCAAGAGACACTATTAACCTATCATAAACCATTACAGAACAGTCTGAAATCCAAACAGGCAGAATTCCAGTAAGTATCTGTAAGTTGTTAGAACAACAATAACATTCAATTTCAATTCACAAGCAAGCAGTAAAAGCCTCCAAAACCTCAGCAGCTCCATACTTGGGGGCCTGTGGTCTAGTGACCAACTTCTCAGCAGCTCAAGCACGCTGCATTGTTCGATTTATCCAGAAATGGCAGAGCAATGCCTACCAAAAGGACTTCTTTCCACTATTCCACTCACTGGAGCACCATGATGTATACCTTTACAAGGCTCTCCCTGGTACTCATCAGCACAGTATCTTTCTACAGATGCCTGGCATATTAGACATAGCTTTCAATTTAAAACGTGATCTACACTGCCCTGTAATTTATCCTGACATCTGAACATCATTAATGTCAGATTACATGCATTTTACACTGGAAATGCCTACAGATCTTTTATAGTTGAGAGATTATGGCTAACTAAGGGGTTTTAAGCAATTAAAACGTGAGCTGTTATTAGGTTGGTGACTACTTAGCATTTTAATGTTTTGCAATACTGTATCAAAGTAGAGTGTTAGCACCAGAGACTCTTAGATTAATAGCTCTTGACTGCCAAAATTGCCCAACCACTGGACAACAACATGAAATATTGTTCTGCCCTATACCTGTATCAATAAAATTTGCAGTACAATGTGACACATACATCCCTTGTGACACCTACTTATCTTGCCTCTTTAGGCAAACAGGAATAAGAATTCTCCTGGGCTGGTTTGCTCATGGGTGCTCTGCATAAGCAAGAACGCAGAGAAGTGGGTTTGGGTTTGAATCAATGTATGGTTTAATTTTCAAACCATTTGAAGAGGTATTTTATTAACAGCTCTTGCTGAAAGTCAAACTAAGAATTACTGGCTATTTGTCTAATAGGAACATATTCCTTGATCATCTTTTCTGCACTAACCTTTCTGATCCGTCAGCATCACTAATACTACAGGGGCAAGAGGCCCCTGCTCCTAGGACCTTCTCCTACCATCCAAGTAGCATTCAAGGCTATTACTCCTTGGGAACTTTCCTCAACAGTACTTCACAAACTGGTCTTAAATAGCTGTTTTAATCACATGTGCAAAAGGATGCCAGCTTCTCTCTTCAATGAAGGACTTATTAAAACCAAAAAGCACAAGGAGTGTTGGTACTCTTTTAGGTCATCAGCCAAGATCATGCTGCAAAGATATCTGATGGGGACAGGAGGAAGCAAAAAGAAATCCTTGTCAGTTTTAAGAGAAGACCTTTAATGTTGACAAGTTTAAAACAAATTCCTAATTACACGCCAGTTTTACCACAGATACTTTGATTTACCAGAGATTTTTTTTTGTTAAAGTGGGATTACAACGAAGGAAATCTTGCCTTCAAGAGCCTTTCTATTTATCAGGAAAAGGGATGCAATTTCCTTCCTCCCTAACCACAATTCTGAATGTTACCTTAATTATATTAGCCTTGAACTGTGACATAAACCTGTACGAGGTCATTAGTTTGACAGCAGAAATCTCCCCTTAGCACTATTGTACAAACACATACACATGGGCCGGAGAGCAACAAACTACCTACGACAAGGAATTTTTAGGGGTTAAATCAAGTCTCAGTCAGTGCTGAAAGTACACTGAAAACTGGAAGAAACACAGGCAAGACTAAGAGTGCACACACGTTAAAGGCAATCAAGCTGAGCTGCATGGAAAACCATGTGGAATTGCGTGGCAAGTTTGCTTTATTCAGAGATCAACACTAATGAAGTTAAATACTTAAAACTGATTGTTTCAAGATCTCCTAGATACGTAAAATTGGATGCATTCACAGGATAAATGGCAATCACTCCCCTGAGAATGGGGGCATCATGCAAACGAAACAATATGTATTTTGATTAAACAAAGCCCAATATATATCAATAACAACAAGGGGTGTTAAGCCCAGAGACCATCAACAACGCTCAACACAAGGCTGATCCTTCCACAAGTTAGAACTGTAGGAATCCAGACCACTTCAGAAAGTTTCCATGAGCAGGACTGCATGCAACCATCACCAACTGAAGGCAGAACATGGAAAGAGAATTACTGGGGCTGCAGACAGACTTCTGCACTTCCCAAACCGTGAGTACATTTACAGTACAACTTTATTGTATTTAGTTTCTCAACAAAAAGGATTTTATAGTAGTTAGGTCCAAAAGTGCAGCTACCAAGAAAAGAACAATGAAATGGGCATATTAAAAACAAGATGCAAAAACTGTATTTCCCCTCCATGCCTAAGTACACATATAGAAAGTTATTTTATGTTTAAAACATATTTTGTAAGAGGTAGAGAACTGCGAATCATGACAGCAAAACACTAAGAAACCTACTGCAACCAGTTTTATGTGCATTGTGAAAGGTTTATTTTGCACAGTCCCCTGAAGCTGCCGACCAAATTTCCAGTGATAGAAGTTCTGTTTAAAAGTCCTGATGTTTCTGACCTTTGAAGTTCGACAACCTTTCACGAATTCCACATAAACCAACGAGTAGCATTTGGCATCTACAGACATTCCTGAAAAAGGCAACTACGCAGATGTGAATGCTCCTATTTTTCTCCATTTGGCATCAACTCTTAAGGTTAACTATATTTTAAGTGATCATTTTTGCATAAACATTCAGTTAACTGTGTTTACCTTGAAGTCTGATATTGCCTCCCCCAACCAACCACGGAAGCTGTCAGTTTTCCATATAAAATCCAGCACACTCGAACTTAGGAAACTGTTAAAATCCCATTAGTGTGGCAATAGGCACCACAGATCACCACAGTTACACCAACCCCTTCCATCAGTAGATTACCTTCAATTCTTTCAGTATTTATGCAGCTTCTTTACAGAAACTCTGCTGCCAAAATGTAGGTCACATTTCCTTTAAGGCGACACGGTTCAGTACATACATACTTATTTAAAGCTCAATGAAATTAATTAAAAGCTCCTCACTGACTTCAATGCGTATTGAATCAGGACCTGGATGAGTTCAGAGGCAAACCAATTACACTTTAATTAAACATCTTCACATTCTTGTGAAGCAGTCAACTAATTTTATAGAAGGATAAACTGAGTCAGAAAGTTTCACAGCTTGGTCATGATCATAAACAGAGCTCTCTAGTGGAAGGTGTTCCTGTCTGTGACAGGGGTCTGGAACTAGATGATCTTTAAGGTGCCTTCCAATCCAAACCATGCCATGACTCTATGATTGATTACATAAGTTGCTTCTGTGTTTGTTATCTACATTTGTAACACAGAGAAAACAGACTTTCTGAAATTCTTGGTCTACAAATTGCAGCAAATAAAACCAGAGCATCCCGAGACAAATGCAATGGTTGTACAAACCTATGGGCTCTACTTCTGTTCCCCAATCAGCAGCGGATTGAGTCAGTCACAGGAATTCCAATAATGCAAAGAGTTTAAATGTTTTGGGTTTTTTTCATGGCAGTTTATGTCCAGATGAGATTTTTATGCTGGAAGGGGACAGGGGAGTGGGTGTGGGGGGTTGTTTGCTTTTAAAATAGCATTAATAACTATGATATATCTATCTTCTTCTATTTTTAAAGAAAAATAGGCTTGGCAGATTTGATATTCTATAAAACCTTGAAAATACAGATTAATACCCAAGAAGTCTGATTACACTTCCTAAATTCAGACTGACATTTAAACCATCCATGAGCACTAGCACATTCTGTCACAGCACCAGCAGGCAGCAGAAACAAGCAATTACCTTTCCTCTTCTTTTTCCTTACATAACACTTTCCCAAAACCAAGTCTGAAAATAAACACCAGAGTCAGAAATGTTCTCCTTATTCAATTACCAACTAACATTTTGGGGTTGTTTTTCTGATCTTTGGTTTCTTCTCTCCTATTAACACTGGGCAGTTTTGCCCATTCTGGTCTATCTGCTCTCTTATGCCAATCGAAGTCCAAGGACAGGCCACGGCTCTTTAAAGGGAAAAAGAACTGTCTCATCCATTCTCAGAGATGTAACAGCAGCAGCAACTAAATTAAATGAAGTTTGGTTGTAAAAAGTTTTCAGTAATTTAAAACCTATTTATGTATCATTTCAGTCACGTACTCAGAAGGATGCTGAGTAAGTGACAATGTTTTCATTCCAAAACCAGACATATTTAGTGTACATCAGCATCAAAACATAAACATCTTCTGGAACTATTCACATACTTGTAAGCATGCTATAGCTTTAGTGGTATTAAATTAATAGATACTATACTGGTGGTTCATTAATAGATACTATACTACACCATACTGGAGTAGTATCCTATAAGTAGTACTGGTGTAGTATCCTATCCATATCCTATAAGTACCACACTGGTAGTTTAAATGAAGAACATGATTGCCCATCTTTACCATCATGGCTATTAACATGTTTGGAAACATAACAGAAAAAGTAATTTACTCTCACTGTCTGAAAATGGAATTCTAACCACCTTCTAGAACATCAGTATTTGGTGTATTTATTAGGATTACAACTTTTCCAATTAAAAACCATAACATCAGGTTCAATCCCTTCTGCACTGTGTACTCAGTGGTGTGGTGTAGCTGTCACAGCTGCATTTCAGAAAGAAATCCTATCTGATAACAGCCTGCAATAAAAAGAAATGTAGTTTTGCATCTGCAAGTATAGAAATATTTCTGAAGACACCAAATCCTTCTTCTCTGGGAAAAACTCTACTGGAAGTTTCTCCAAGCATATTCAGCAGCAGCCTCTCTGCATGCACAGCACTTGGAGGCATTATTGATGCTTAGAACTAGGTCAGATGCTCAGGAAGGATGCTCTGTAGTCAACAAACTTAGGAATTGAAGTACTTACTAAAAATCATAAGTGTTTATGTTAGTTACAGACAACAAACATTCTGGAGAAGAAAAAACTCATATTAAACTACTAAAAATAGATCCACTTCACACAAGTTGTTTCCTAGGCAGAGCATCAACTTTTAACATCAGTTTCGGCATACCAGACACATTCAGACGTGTAATAAAGCTCTAATTTGCCCGTATGCAACTGCAGGATGGTTTTAGCAATAGATGTCTATCACAGTCATTGTCTGCAATTACAAAACCTAGGTTTTGTTCCAGTTCACTTTTGGTTCTACTCAAAAAATGACACAAATTGTTTTGGAACCTCTCTCTCCTCTTGCAAAGTAAATTGCTCTAAAACCCTAGATGGGGAAGGAGGAAAAAGGCAGAGGATGGAAGGGAGCAGGAACTTTAGAGCATGTATCAATAGAACAAGGGGAAATGCTTTAAGCTGACAGAGGTGAGATTGAGACGAGATCTTAGGCAGAAGCTCTTCCCTGTGTGGGTGCCGAGGCTCCAGCACAAGGTGCCCAGAGAAGCTGTGGCTGCTCCATCCCTGGCAGTGCTCAAGGCCAGGTTGGAGGGGGCTTGGAGCAACCTGCTCTAGTGGAAGGTGTCCCTGCCCATGGCAGGAGGTTGGAACTGGATGAGTTTAATGGTCCTTTCCAACCCAAACCATTCTATGATTTATGAAACCAATACAACTATAGATTTCCCATAAAACTGGAAGTCAGAACATGGTTTCTGTGCAGTCTTAATACCCACCATTACTATGTTGCATTGTCTAGTGAAATGTATGAGTATCAACCAATTCCTGTTAAGACAACAGGCAGAAGCTTCAATTCTTACTGTGAGCGAATCTCATTCTTTCTCCAAACTCCTACATCGCTTGTGAAGCACATGGAGCTTCTGTACTCAACTGCAACCAAGCATTCAGGCAAAGGACAACCGTGGTGCCTCCAGCACCTATTTATTACAATGACTTATCAGGCTACGGGAAGATTTTCCTGGTGATGATTCCAGTATCTCCCCACTTGGATATCAAAGAGTCC
>JANHGB010022391.1:67192-81149 GCA_026283785.1 Coracopsis vasa
GGCTTTTAGACAAAAAAAAAAAAAAAGGTAATTCCACCATCTTGTGAGGACCTCCAACTAGGTTGGGTGTCCATCTCCGCATTCAGGCACTCTAATCCTTTCCCTAGGTAGGCTGAAGCAGAGTAAAGTCACAGCAAACACAGAGAGGAGTTAAGAAAATGAAGCCACCAAAGGTCCATCACCCCCTGCACCATCACTCATTTGCGTTTTGGTTTCCCAACTAGGCTTAACACTGCTCAGTAACAGTAACAGTGCATTGGTGGGTGAGCAAGGCAGGTATAAAATTCCTGAAGATAAAAATGCTTTGTGTACTGTTATTTAGTAAAATGCATCTGTTTTCCACTCGGTATTTAACTTAATTGCATAAAACAAGTCACAGTAATGCAATAGGTGGCACTTCCTTTAACAGCTTGCTGCTTAATGACATCAAAGCTGTGTGCCACTGAAATCCACACCCCACTGCCAGCTAATGAGGGTCTTAACATGAAAGCCTCTGCAAAGAGCAAACCCAAGCTGCCAACAGGAACAGGAATGGTGCAAATGTGCTGGGATCCGAGATCACTAGCACATACCCACAGCACAGCAGGCAGTAATGATTATTAATTATTTAAGAAAAGAACATAAGAGCTCTAGCAGAAGCTGAAAAAAATATCCAGAAGTGTTGCTCTGGGATCCTCCAGTTGGATTACTGTTAATTAGCACAGTACATGAGTCTGAGGGAAAGATCTAAAAGCATCTTATGCTAGTAGGAACGTATAATTAAGCCATCATTTGCATCTTTGCAATAGTATGAGTTTTCTTACTGATAACATCATGGGCAAAACACCATTTTATGACTAAATATTGTCTAGCTCTCCTGCTCTCATTTAGCTGACTGCACAGCAGTGTAATGCAGTCTTACACAGCATCAATTTAACATCCTGCATTTATTTAGAAAGGGGTTTAGCAGAAAGAGATACTAAGGGCTTCAATTCTTAAAGCACTGAGTCTAAATCAACTTCTGCCTCAGCATAGTCTGGTACATCAAGTGTACCAAGACATTTTGCCATCAAGTAAGATAACATCTGGCCGTTACAGCAGTCACTTGTATCATTGTAAGACGTGATAGATGCACAAGAGACCTCGTAATTCCTAGTTCTACAACTGACCTAGAATATTGCTCGTGCTTCATGGGATGCACAGACCTTCACAAAGTAAACAGAAGATACAAGTGCACGGCACTTGATCAAATCTACTCTCTTACTAATCCTCACACTACTTGCCTCAATCATAAAATGGGAAGAATACAGCTTATCAGCTGGGGAATGTTAGCAAGCATAATTATCTAAAGGTTAAGTCTTTCTAAGGTTTTTACAAATATTGCATAAAGATTGGGTATTATTTTATACAAGTTTAACAGACTAAATGGATTTTTCTTTTCAATCTTCTGTTTAATGAGGCTGCTGGTTGTTATAGTAAGCCAAAACTTCCGAAACCTCTTCTGAATCCCTGCTTCACTTACAAAAGTTCTCTCAACTCCCTCTGTCCTTCTCTGATCCCCAATTCTTTATCAGCTCTGAAATTCATGTAGGATTCCTCCACAGTACAGCTGCTTTCATTCTCCAAGTCCCTCTCTATATTTGTTGGCATCTCTATCTCATTAAGGGCTTCCAGCCGCATCTGTACACAGAGGCTATGCTTTCATTATCCATCTGATTTAACTGCACTCAATGAAAACTCTTTCCCTGGAAGATGTGTTTGGTACCCAATGAGCGAACTGGTTCTAGTTTGGAATCTTTTATGTTTCAGACTTAGTCTGACAATTCCAATCCATCAAAATAATGCTTTTATGCCAAAACAGCACAGCGTTGCCTGAAAATTAAATGCAGTTCAACCAACAGACTCTGTGCATACTTGGCACTACAATAAATGATGGAGGGTTACGAGATCCAGTTGAATTTTCCATGACTGCTGGTGAGCACAACTTGCACAGATTACAAAGTATAGTAGAAAAGTAAAGCTGCCTTAGTTATGATATTTAATGTTTCTACAGACTGTGCAGTGAGGAGGTATGCAGAGATATTTTAGAGGGATGGACAAAAAAGCTCTTTGGTATAAAAAAAAAAGGCTATGACAATCTATTTTTTGTTAATCCAAGCTTAGTTGTACAGTAAGAAATCTTCTGAGCTCCAGATTTTATTCAAAACCAGGAGTGCTCCCAGATTAAATTTGGTATTAATGAAGTTACAAAGCACATTCTTTTACAACAACATTACAGAACTTCATTTCAATCTCCACCTTACAAGGATATTAACTGGACAATCAAACAAAAAGCTATTTACCCGGACATTAACACTTCTGTCCACAGGATCTGCAGGTGGTTCTGTCTGATGGTTTCCAGTACATCTGTGATTATTACTGACCCAGTTTTGGAGGTATGTTGAGACATGATCCTAAACATTATCAAGCAGCAAACTATTCTGATAGCAAGATAAAAAGAGATGTCCAGGATTAGAGCTTGTTTTAAAAATAAACGTGCCATTAAGTATATCATTATTAGCACATTAGTGTGTTAAATTACAGCAGTTATTTCAGTGCAGGATACAGCAATGCCTTAACGTTATGCCTGCATTTCCTCTTTAAAGATCTTATTTTAGAGACAAGTTATACTGAAATGCTTTTATTTATCCTGTCACATAGTGTCAGATACTTTAGGCCCCATTTTCAGAAGCTCTGAACATCAGAGCATCTCTCACTTGACCGAGATAGGAAGTTTAGATGCTTAAGAGTTATGGGAGAGAAATCTTAGGCAATATAAACCCCAGCAACTCTCCCATCTCCCTCACAGGCATAAAACCCCACTGAAGTTAAAATCCCTACAACCTCACAGCAAGACAAGGTGTCATATTTTCCATGACTCCTAAAGAAAAATTCCACTATGAGCACCCCTGTTCCTCTCTCATGGGTAGCTAAGCAGACACAATTGAAATAAGAGTTTATTTCCCTAATAGAAAAGACTTCTCCAGAACTCAGCAATAATTTAAAAACTATGGAAGTTGTGAAACTAAAAGATGCCTGCAGGCTGGCTTTGCTTTCTTTACAATGCAGAAAACTCTATTTGTCCTTATAGAGGAAGGGAATGGCCCTACTGGAAACAAAACCAAATGGTTCTGTTTTAATTTGCCTACCATTTCAGCCACTAATGATACAGCCTTAAATGCCTGGTCAGCAGGGAATCATTAGTAGAGACTTCTGTATCAAAATGAATTTGATTTTAACAGGCAGGGTAACATGATGAACTAAGGGATCTCTTAAGATATCTTGTATTTTTCCTTTAAGACAAAGATACTTGCTACTTTCCATTCAAGATCAAAGCAGGGAAATAATACAAGGAGACAAAGACAGAAGAAAGAGAGACAGAGCATTTGAAGCTTCAATTTTCTCTCTAACACGTTTTCTCTTAGATCAGTACAATCACTGGATTCACCCTATAGAGAAGGAAGATTAAAAAAAGGAAGGTTATATGGCTGAGAAAAACTCTGGGCAACTTTGCTGACAAGTTTAAAGCTACTGTACTTTACAGTTCTTATTTCAGAAGTAAAATGATAAACAAAAAACAAAGCACTTTTAATCTTCAAAGCAATGCATGATCAATAACAACTTCATAGCACTCGATAGTCAAGTATCATAATCTCTATTTTACTCCAGGAGAGAAAGATGTGTAGGGACGTGATCCACCTGGGTCTAACTGGGGATAGAACTCAAACATCACAAGCTTTTACGTTAAATGACAAAACCATGCTTTCGTTAAGGAATTACTCTTTTGTTACCAGCTTTTTATTTGAACAAATCATTATTATAATAAAAGAATTTTGGACTTTTTTTCCCCAGCCCCTGCAGAAGCATTGGAGATCCTAGTGGAGGTACATCCCAGGATTATTTGGCTAATATTTAGCACAGCACACCAATTATTTACAATGCTTCTGATATTAATCTAACCACTTCAAGTGGGTTACTAAAGTAACTATTTGCTAAGGTCAGCACATGAATAGCCTCATATTGGCAACAACTTCCTCGTTAAATTACCTTTACAGTCAGGGCATTGTGCAGGACACATCCAGGCTCTGGGTTGGAGCTTTCTGACCCTTTACAACTTTTGAGAAGGGAAGTCTGGCCTGCCATACTGAATCTTGAAATAGTACTGGTCATTGATCTCAATCTCATCTCTGTCCATCTAAATCACAAGAGATCTTTTAAAGAACAGAAGGAGCACAACATTACAAAGATATTCAGTCAAAGATGTATTTAATAGGAATTTTACAACTGCCTGCAGTACAGAAAATGCAAAAATCCTGAAATATTAGCAAATCAATAGAAAGTTTTTCCTGGAAATGTACACCTCTCAGACTACAAGGGAAAAGATTTCCATATCATTGTACTGTAAACTTACTCTGATCTGTGGGAGTGCTGAGAGATTTCATTTACATACTAATGCCACTAGCAAGCTGGGGGGTGTGGGGAGAGAAGAGTTACTTAGCACCAGTAATGAGCAGAAAGGAAAAGAAGGCAGCTACAGTCCCCAGGGACTGTTTTGTTTTCAGTAATTTTAGACTGTCTAATAATGCCTTTTAATAAGCTGCTCTCAGCTATAAAGCTGCAATCAGCCCTTGTCAAAGAACATAATGCTGCCCCAGACAGCAAAACAGTTTTGATATAATGGACAAAGGACCCCATTTAAATAAAAGCTTCTTAAAAAAGAAAGGAGAAAAAAGTTCCATCAGTGTTCAGACAAATTATGCTGTCTATACTGTGTATCCTTTCATTTCTAACACACTAGATTTCAAGAAGATCTCTATTAAAGCAAAATACATTCTAAACCCCACATTTTCTGGTTTACTCTAGTCCTAGTTTATAAGTAGACCAACTTGCTTATTTATTGGGTATTTATGCCCCATAGTGCAATCTAAGTTATGACTGATCCTGTTAATTTTCTGGTTTTAGTCTATGCTACCCACTTAGTCTCAAAGTGACTCCTATATGACACAGATTAACACTGCAATAAGGTATCCACATTTAAGACTATTTCCACTCCACTCAATTTAAAGCAGTTCTCACTGAAGCTCAAGTCTAGCTATAAGAGCTATATATATATGTGATAGGTGAAACATGGATGTTCTACACCATTAAACACAGGATTCCTCAAAATAGTGGGTCACCTTCACTGCTGACAAATGTAGATCCAACTCCAGTGCTGTCAAGAGCCATGCCACCATAAACTGGAACTGAATCTACCCAAACTTTGGGTTTAGAAGTTGGTTTATAAACCATTACTAATTCAAAAAGAACTCAGTATCACCCATTTAGTACATGTATTTCTTATCATTCAAAGCACTAACAAGATGGGAAGAAGATCACTTTTTTCCTCTAGGAATTCTGATCTTTCCAGTATTATCACCGTCCTTTTCTTTCCAGGAACAGACTTACTGTGATAGCAGTTAACACATTTTACAGCTCAGTTCAGAAATGCCTAAAACTTAAGACACATTGCCAGTAAAATACCCAAAATACCCCAAATCACTCAAACCAGCACAAAATCTGTTTGTCCTGAAGATACACCAATCACCTTAGTGATACAGGTAGAGATCTCTGTTTAACCTCTTTTTAGTGTCAGTTTTACATGCTGGAGAATCAGCACAAATCACTGTGGCATTTGGTTATTGCACTTTGTGCTTATTTAAGGAAAAATAAATTTATCACTTAGAAAAAACAAATTAAGCAGCAAAATGGCAGCTTTTTCATCTCAATACATTTCTGCTCCACCTTATGGTGAAGGGGAACTGGCTGTACCTGTGCCTGGCAAGTCCCGCTATCTCTCAGGGGTGCCAGATAACAATAGCACATCAACACAAGCACAGCCAAACCTCCTTTTGCCAATGACATTTCATAATGCTTCCTCTACTTGTAAAGCTCTCCAGAGAAAGGAAGTGCAAACATCCAGCCCTGGTAAAACATCCAGCCCAAAGGACTCAAAACTGTCTAGTGTTTGAATTCCTTTTTGCACAGAAATAGAGGGAAATTGCTTTTATTTGCATGAAGTTACTTTTGCATTTTTTCCCCATTTATTTACAGCTAAAAGCTGTGTACTTTTCTCTACCTAGCGGTAAATAAGGGTAACAGGTATGAAATTCAATTAAGCCATCTTTTTTCTTTTCTCTTGGTTGCCAGTATCATCAGATCAGTGCCTGAATATATACCAAGGGAGATCTGAAATGCATGTTTCTCAAGCTGAAAAAAATCTCAATGAGAACCAAACTCAAACCAAATGCTAAGTACCGACTTAAAGTGTGAAGCAAACAATACCCTAAAAACAAGATTCACAACATTGATTCACAAAACATAGTTTACCAAGAAGTTAAACCACACATTTAGAGTCCCAGGTAGCTTCTCCACACTCAGAGCTAAAGATTCAACAAGAGGAGATTTAAAATCCTCCTACACGCTGAGATTCAGGATTCTAATTGCTCTGTGGAGGCACATTCCCCTCTCCAGAGCACTGCCACCTGATAAATACACTGAGCAAACTTGCACCAATCACATAATGAGAGTTTCCCCCCCACCTTTTAAACTTGTTTCTATTGCAAGCTGTTTCATGCTATCTCAAAAATACTGGGAAATAACGGTAACATGTACTTCTTCACCCAGGGCTGAAGTAAGAGGTCACAGAAAAGGCTTCTCATTGCCATTTCCTAGCAATTCCTTGTCATTTCAATACACAAGGTTAAATTACTCCAGAAGCCTCCCTACAGGGCTCCCATTGTTTGTCAGTCAAGGCTAGGACACAATGGAGCTCATTCATGTGCACAGCAAACAAGCAGCTCAGGGCTCACGATCAGCATACAGTCTCATTTTGGTTCTTCTGCAAACAGTTTGTAGAAAGATGGCATTTCAAATAAACTATGTCAATTTTTCCAAGCTTCAATGCATTCCCAGTACAAACTACTTAGTAGGGAGTCTGGGCAAAAATTAAGACAATTTGAGAGCAATGTGAAGAATCACCCCCAAAACCACTCACTCATTAGGACTACTCCTGGAAAACATCTGCTTGCTACAACCACATGCAAAAAAGATTATGTTTTAATAGTTAGAGAAATACACATTCAGAAAAGGTCACAAGAGGCGATTCTTCCCAAAGACAGTCATACCATGCTTTTGTTTCCAGAGTACCACTAAGTGTTCAGCCTCAGAACTTGTATAGGAGTATGGGGTACAGACACCAGAGTTCCAAAGTGCACTTAAGGCTGTTTACTTCATATCTTCTGGTTAAGAGTCCAAGAAGTTTAGGGTTTGGGGTTTTCTTTCATTTTGCTTTTCTTTTCAACATGTTAGAAATAGAAAAACCAAATGCAGTATGACAGAAGTCCAATGCTGCTGATAACTGGAGAGACACAAGCCTCACGCACCTCTTCATTGTTTTGCCTTTTCTACTTCGAAACTTGCTAGAGCAAACACTTTGTCTCCTGATCCTATGAGGGGGGGAAAAACATTTTCAGTCAGTATTAGTAGAAATTGTGAATTTCCTTATAGACAATTTCAATCAAGCAAAATATGTGAGATCAAAAGAAATCAAACCTATGTTTTGAAAAGTAGAACACTTGAACTAATTTAAAATAGAGAGAGACATGCTGGCTTGACAGGCCTGAAACCAGCCACGCTAAACTGATGGTTAACTGGGATGGAGTTAACCGTCAGTGGGGCTGATAACCCCACTGATGCTTTGGCTACTGCTGAGCAGTGCTGGCACAGCATCAAGGCAGTCTCATCCCCAAAAGCCAGCAGGCTGGGGATGGGCAAGAGAATAAATCTTTTGATTTTCCTTTGCTTCTGTGCACAGCCTTTGCTTTTCTTCACTATCCTGCATTTATCTTAACCCATAAGGTTTTATTTCTGTTTTCTCCCCCTGTCCTGCTTAAAAGGGGGAATCACAATGCAGCTTGGTAGACAGCCAAGGTGAGCCCACCACACAGAGAGCTTCTAACAAAGCACCCTTTTGACCAAAAGGGTTCCCACCTTGCTTTACACTCTCAGGAAGAGAAGTACTTAAAGGCAGGTCACAAAGACAGCGATTCTGTATCCTGACCTAGTCTGGCACGTTCTTGTCATTCATCATTCTTTCATCACAGTTCTAACTGCAATGCTAGAATTAACTGTTGTGCTTACTTAGTGCACATAACAACTGCATTTTCGGTCTTGTCAGTATGATTAGAGTTATGACAATCACGGCAAGACAAGTAAAACTCTATTTTGACAATGTGCCTGTAATTGCTGAATTCTCTTCATCAAGCAAAGGAAAATGCTCTCCTGAAGTCATTAATGCAACAAAGATCTGTGTAAGAGAGTATCTCTGCTCGAGACAGACCATTCATGCCTTCAGCATTACAGGCAACACCTGGCATTTTATGGACATTTGGCACTGGATTTATTTGCTGCATTACCTTTTCCACAGGGATTGCGTATCAGAGGTTCATAGTTAATAAAACAGAAAAACGGACATCAGAATTTAATGGCATGAATCTTCTGTTCGTGTTCTCTCTTTCATAAGGCAATCACAGGTATTGCTATTAATCAGTGTTTGATGAGGCAAAGATATGGGAGCTATGGGAATAAAAACTTACCAAGGTCAGTGGAGACTTTCTCAAACTGGCTCAGGGCTGCACCAGCATTTGCTGACAAGAACGCCTCATCATCTGGAGTGAGCTAAATCAAAACAGGCCACAGCTGTGAACTTGGTACCTTAACTGTGCATATTCCCACTGCTGCAAATCCCACCATCTACATGATCATATACATGAACTACCACAGGTTAGAGCAATTGTCAGTTTGCAGGTTTTTAAGTGGCAGTGCTATCAAGCATATTAAAAGCCAAAGTAAAAATATAAACTCCTTCCCCTACCACTGAATGTCTTCTCCATGGTGCCTGTCAGCCCAGGACAGCAGATGCAACACCAGACACACCTCTACGTGCTCCACTGTTTCAAGATGACTTCCAGTAATATTTTTTGATTAAAAGATCACACTGTAACTCTGCCTCAAAACTATGCAAAGGATATCAATTACTTTTTTGTCATGTGGTCGATACAGGAATGAGCTAAGATCTAAGCTCACTTAGTACCATGTACTGAGGAAAGCCAAACTGCAGCCATCACCAGCTTTGACCGTGTTAAGAGTCCATGACCTAGAAATGGTTCTCTTCCTTTAAAGTGACATTTGCACATGCACATTTTGCTTTTATGTATGTGCTCGATACCTCGTGACAGATGCCCATAAAATATTTACAATAATGAAGTAGTAACCTACATTTGGCAGGTTTGGATATCCTAAGCTAAATGAAGGAGTTTTAAGTAGTGTCAGATATATATCCTTATTCAAGCAAAGAACAGCGTGTCAAACTGTTCACAAGTGTGTGTATGTCAATTTGTTTATTAAAAATATAGAAATCAGGTACAGGCATTCAGAATGATGTTGGAATGAACAGAAAAGCACCAGTTCCCTGCCTCTGCTGGGCTTTGTAACCAAGCTTCAAACTACTTAACATTTTCCAGTCTTGTGCAAACAAACATGTAATATTTACCATCATTTTTCACATACAAACAGATGTGGAACTCCTATCCTAGCAAGTCCTCTGTGAAGCAGGCTACTGATAGTTTCAAAAGATAAAGAGGTTGTGTCAAAGTGTGGTGAAGTGGCTTGTCTGAAGCAATCCAAGGAACTCATGCCAAGAGAATTAGGTATCTTCACACATTCAGCTCACAATCTTAACTAGCCTTTTAACCTACTTGCTAATATCACCTACTTGGAATACAGCTCCTTTACATACTGCACTTGATCTTTTCCATTACATTCCCTCTTTTCCTACAAAAGTTTTAAGTACAGACATACACAGCAACCTATTTTC
This sequence comes from Coracopsis vasa, assembly GCA_026283785.1. NCBI lineage: Eukaryota > Metazoa > Chordata > Aves > Psittaciformes > Psittacidae > Coracopsis > Coracopsis vasa. The sequence continues at coordinate 77,124 of JANHGB010022391.1, forward strand.
TTCACATACCATCAACAAAACCAAGTAAAAACAACTCTTCCTCCCTCTAGTGGTAAGAACCAGGGATTGTTCTGTCACCGACGCACTCATTGGGGAAGCAGTCAGTTCATCACTCACCTCTCCAATTTATTTACCTTACACCAAGAGGTAAGTATAATCACCAACACAGAATTAAGCTCAATGTATGTCGAAAGTTTCATATGGTTCCTGCCACATGGATAGCTGGCAATTAGTCAGTGAAAGACTTGTTTTGTCTTTTATGAATACCATCAACTTGTACCACCTTCCATGTGATTCACCCATTATGACCCACCAAAGAAAGCACTTTCAAGTACAAACAGCCTTATATAAACGTACAGTACTCTGTGATATCTGTTCAGCAGTGAGTGCTTCAGAAAGCCTAGCATTAAAATGGAAGATTTATATACTACAGAAACTGCATTTTATCATTTGCTCATGAACAGAAGTCATGATTTCTTATTTTAATGATTTCAAATTCCTCTTCAACATATATATAGACATCTCTATTCACCTAACTCATACCACGAGCTTACCTTCTCACCAAGCTTTCTGAGGGCAGTCAGGATTTCCACTTTCTGCTGTGTGTACAGGTCTCGTCCCAACTTCCCAACCATTAAGTCCCGGTCCATCTGTATCCCAGGGTGAGGAAATATATCAAATTACATGAGCATCCCCTAGTTTCACTCAAGGCAACAGCATGAGAAATGCACCAGCCTGTAAGATCATCAGTAAGCATGGTACCCACACTGTTGTCTCTGTTACCTCAATAAATATTTAAAACTGAATACATTCTGAAAGAAAACTTCTGATGCTGTGACCAAGTTTTCTAATACACTTAGTGATCTCCATGCAATCAGTATATATTTAAATCAGTTAGTCTAGCTCAAAGAAATAGTGAACCAGAAACATTCACCTCTGCCAACCTTGTCCTCAACTGCCTTGGTTGTTTCTTCGCAAACATTCTAATTACTTCTGGAGTTTTAAATGCTTGGCTGATGGCTGCTTGTATTGCCTGCAGGGGAAAGAGCAAGACTGATCAGTACTAATAACAGTCACAAGCTACAGTTGCAAGATGATGGCAGGAAAGCATCATTAGTATCCTCTGCAACATTCGACACAGAGAGCTCTTCTTTTTCATAATCATGGAAGTGAGATGAAAAATAAATATACGACCTTTATGCAGGGCTTGAAAAATGCACTAATTAGTGCAACTATACCGAGAAAGAGCTGTGAAACTTCTCATTACAGACCAGGTTCTAATTTCTAATCATTTCAAACATCTTCCTGATATTAGCACATCATAAGAGGATGTGCTATGCTATCTTTAGCAGTTTTAATGCTCACACTGATGATTACACAGCTCTTCTAAGGGTAAGCAGAATGTAAATGATGAGGCAAATCTCCTACTGTGAGTCTAAAACATCTACAGAGTATCAAAACTATTATGATTAAATCTCACTACAGTTATGTTTGGACAAATCATGATCTCTCTGGAAACAAAACCCTAAACCACAGGGCTCACAAAGAACAAATAGTACTCTAATTAAATATTCCAAAGGAGAGAAAATAGAGCAAAATTTTGGAAATTGGCATAAAAGAAAATCAATTCATTGAAAAAAAATAAAGTCACAGAGTCACTCTTACAACCTTTACATTTGGACTGGTACAGATCTGAAACACAAATCAGCAGTAAAAGCACAGGTAATGCTGTCTCTATGCTTTCTAACAAACAGGCATGAACTTTGTTTCTCATGATGTAACTTGTCCTGGGCTGTCCCTCACACCTTTGATATTAATTTGTATTATTTTATGCTATTTTCTAATATTAAGGGTTGGATATATTTAGTCCCTGCAATTTCCCACAGTTTTTTCTATAGTGTTATGGTTATAATTCAACATTTTTTTCCTTTTAAAATGAAGAGACCTTTCAAAGTTTTAATATGTATACATATATTAAATAATAAAAACATTAGATACTTAGATCTAGCTTTCACATGTGCCTTTCTAGTAATTATAATGAACCACTTGTATCTATGTTGTGTTTCACTGAGTCCAGGCAGAAGATGGAAGATGTCATCCTTACCAGTTGCATCCCACTGAGCTCATCCACCAAAGTCATATCTCCAGACATAATCTTCTTCAGGGAGTCATTGATCTCGCTCAGCTGTTCCAGAGTTTCTTTTTTGGTCTCTTCATACTCATCTGCATCCAGCTCCTCTCTAAAGAGGATCCAACAAGACACATTTATTCATAGGCTTAAACCCAAGACGTAACATGGAGAAAAGGACATCAGGGAATACCACAGAGCTTGCTTCCTCAGAGAGCAATGAAAACATTCACATCATTTCAGATCATTCTGCTCCAGCCTTCTTAGGTATTATTTAGCTAATGCATATGTAGTTTTCTTGATTGTCCACCACCTCTCAGCCACCCATGCACTTGTACTATTTGCATGAAGTCACTTGTATTAAGAAGGCCCTGACAGCTACAAGATGCTCAACACTTGGTGCAGTATTTAAAAGGGTATTTTGGATCTCAACAAAAATACGCAGTGAGACTGTCTTGCTCAAAGCTATGGTGAATGCATCTCCTCACCCCAAGCCCATCAAGTTATTCAGGTATAAATGATCCTTCTGTCTAAACCTTGCCCAAAAGAATGGCACTACCAACCCTTAGCAGTCACAATTATCTTGGAAAAAAAACAGGTACTGCTTGGACACAAATCACATGAAAATGTTAGACTAAAAAACCCACACAAACCCAGATTGAAACATCCATAATTATAAGACAAAAAAAAAATAGACACAAGAACTATTCATTAAGTGCTATTAAAAAAGCCCATATGAAAACTGTGAATTCCGTGAACACCTATTATAAGTTAAAAAGTCACACAATCTCAATGAAAACAGTAACAAGTACTTCTGCCCACACTTCCTTCAAGAAGATGCTAAACAGAATAATCTTAATAATAAAAGGGGGGTTTTAAACTTATTTTTACTACCCAACTCAACATTTTAAAACGCTTACCTCATTTTAAAAATATAAAGCCACAGCAAAACAGAAAATAAAACAAAACCCCACAAGATTTTTTGAAAGGTACCAATTTCTGCTGCCAACCACTTAAAGAGAAATATTACCACATAAGAGGAAAGAATCCGTTTTTCTTACCTACATTCATCCAGATCTTGAAGCTGTTGCATTAACCTATCCAACTGCTCTTCCAAGTTTTGTTTGAGCTTACTTGTCTCTGTTGCTCCTCTTGAAGCCATTTTCTGTTTTCAGGTAAAATTCCAAGCTGTTACATGACACTCCTAGGAGAAAGAACATTCTATTGTTGTGTACCAACAACTCAAACCTTATTTTGATGGAATGTCTCATCAACACACTTGAGAGATTCCTGCAGTGGGAATACAAGGGTGTTAGGCTGGGTCTACAGGACTGTTATCTCAGTAGTAAGAGTTAAAGAACCACAGTGCATAAAACCAAATCTGTTTCAAACCAAGCATCAATTACTGAAATGCAGAGGCCCCACTCTATGAACAACAGATTTTAGTGTTCAGCAGCCCCTTGGGAAACTATTTAAGAGACAACAACCCAGATGCAGGTGCCTGAAACGGGCAAACGTCTTTGACTCATACCCTGTGGAAAACTGGAGCGCTCTGGAGAAGATCTATGTTTCTGATCTATGTTTCTCTGGGTATCAAAGAGGAGTAGTCCCCACGGGACACCTGTCGTGGTCCTTGGTCCAGCGAGTTCTGAGGGTCTGCACCAAGGCCAGCGGCGCCGGTAGCCACACAAGAAAGAGGGAAGCGAACAGGGCCTGGGGGAGGAAGACCGAGAAGGAGGAATCTCGGCGCTACCCGAGCCCTCCCCGCCTACCCTCAAGGCCAGACTCCCGCCCGGCTCTTCCTCTTTCGCGCCCGGCGGTCGCAGGGACGAGTCCGCGCCGGACTCGCTCCTGCGGGCACAGCCACACGCCCAGGAAGGAGGCCGCCACCGGCCACC
>JANHGB010022392.1:0-11670 GCA_026283785.1 Coracopsis vasa
AACATAGCTACTGCGAAGAAAATTAGCTATCCAGAGCCTATAATGAAAAACAGAGCTCAGTCTGATCAGCAGTTTCAAGGCAATAATTTCACAGCACTCAGCTGAAGCAGAACTTCACAGCTCAGGTAACAAGTAGAAAAATGATTTTTGTCCTGAATTAGTTTCTGTTCCTCTAGTGAAGATATCAACAAACCCCAAGTCGTCAGGTTGTACTGGAAGCCTGTCTAGCACAGAGGCCATGCACAGGGAAGGATTTCAGCATGGAGCTCAACAGTCACATTGACTGGTGACTATGAACTCTCACTTTTGCTTATTAGTGCTCTGCAAGATATTAAAATACATCACTGTGTATAACATCCTGTGTGTATTCTTAATAAAGAACATATATATGGTCTGTGTGCAATAAAGGGAACATGTGTTCAGTTGCAACACAGCAAAGAAAGAACCCTGCTTACCTCTGAGAGCCTTTATCTCACACTGCAAGCACAGAGACACCTTCCCGAGTCTGTGCTACCTGAAAACATTCCCACCCTTTGGTTTTTTTTCTGCTGTTCAACCAACAAAGATGCTCACATGAAACAACACTTCAGGCAAAGCCTGTCTGGCTAGGGAATTTGGATCACTCTGTTAAGGCAGAGGCAAGTTAAGAAACTCCATGCAAACCACTCTTAACCTGTAGGGATACCAATTCCCTTGGCAAACAGCACCAGGAAGTACGGCCTGATCCAAAGATGCTTAAGTTAGCTACAGACTTAAGTGAAATCATTGCACCTCTGTGGGCCCTACCAAGCTCTCAGCAGTGCTTTTTTAACAAATTATTATTATTTAAATCTAACCTGGTCACATTTAAACTGACCAAGGGTGGGGTTGTCACTAACAGACAACAACCTTCTGGAATAAAAACCTGCAAATCACAAGAACTTCAATCCTGCAAGGAGCTGCGTAGCACAGCTCAGTCATAGTAAAACCGTTCAGCATGAGCCACCACAGCTATACTGAAATCAAAATGCTTATTCTGATCCAGCAGCCTGCAGCACAAGCAGAATCCAGAGATTCTGAGATTCACAAGGTTAACCAACAAACCAGAAGTCTGCTCCTTGTACAGTTACAGCACGCACAGAATGGTACACAACTGTCTTGGAAAACAAGAACTATTAGCCTGCAAAAATAAAACTTGATTACTGCTGCTCTACACCTTTTCCATAGTCCTTCCCCATCCCCAAAGGTGGCAGCCAAGTTGGCTTTGCTTACATGTATATCCAAATGCACTAGGGAATATCCAGAAAAAGCAGATGCACAATACATTCCCTGAAAACTGGCTGTTGTTCTAGCTTGTCCCTGTAACATTTATTACCTCACAAAATCTAGCACAAGTCCAAAGCCACACGTTTGGTCAGAATCCTGCAGACATCAACGCTGACAATGGAGAGGGAAGTCAGGACATTCTGAGAGCCAGAGAAAACGCCAGGCTCAAGCAAAGAAAGCAGCTTTGCGAATTCCAGCCTCTTTCCACCCACCAAAGATGGGCACTTTGGGGGCCCTCACGCATTTTCTTGCATGTGCTATAATCTCAACAGCATGGCATGGGATTTGACTCCCAGGGCAGAAAAGGTGTATGTAAAACCAAGCTTTCAGATACAGCCTGAAATAGGGAACATCCAGGAGATCCACACCCCCTCCCTGCCTTGGGTAATGTTCCAACAGTTGCTCTTGCCAGCCTAGCAAGGCATGGTTGTGGACTGCTCTGTTCCATCCCAGAAGTAGGGAGAGGCAGGTTTTGCACAGAGTGCAATCAGTCCTGACACTTTAAATGGCTTCTGGATCAGGACCTTAGTTTCCAAGAAACACAAATACTTGTCTCAGACTAACTAGGGGAGCAGAACCTAGAATTAAATGAATAGGAGAGAAGAGTTTCATAAAACCTAGCCTGTAAGACTTGACACAATGTTCATGTGGCATGGAGAGGCTAACTTTTCCAATCAGAGCTACAGAAACCCACCCAATTCTGCACTACACCATGCACAGCATCTAAGGCCCCTTTATGTATGTAACTTACTCAAAGCTGAACTGTATCTTTCTGTGCAGAGCATGAAATCAAAAGGGTTTACCCAGGCTTTATGCCAGGTACTTTACGTTATATGCAAACATCAAACTGCACTAAGTTTCTCAGACACCCTCAACATCTAAGTGGATTGGGGATCTAATTTTCAGTACTGGACTTGCACCATCTTCCCTTACTGATGGGACAAGTTTACATGGCTCTGTGCACTCAGGTACTTTGACAGCAGCATCACAGTCGCTCAGCAGCTCATGGACGGGCAGACAGGCTTCCAGACAGGTTAGTTACTCAATCTACTTTTAAATAGTCTTTCCCTTCTTTCCCCTCCCTTTCTTTTCAGGGCAGAGTTGTTTTTCTCCCTCTTGGAGTGAAGGGCAGGGAGGCAGTCATGCATGCACACATCTAGCAGCTAACTGCGCGTGATTCCCTCTGGCAGCCCTGTCAGGACCTCAGCGTTTTTATGTACAAGATGTCACACTGGGAAGGGTTCTACAACACTGAGCCCCTTCAAAACTCAAACTCAAGAAAGCTATTACAAATGAAAAGTCCTTTCTTTTCAATTCTCGTTCCTGGCTGGGTTTGTTTGGTCCAAGACAAAAGTTGGCCCTGACGTTCCACAACATCAAATGCAGATTTCATGAAGATTTCAGTAAAAAATTGAAGTCCTGCAGCAAAGTGCATTACCTGTCCTGATCCTTAGAAAACACACAGCTGCACCTGAGCAGCAGCCTACAAACTCCCCCATAGCATTTCTGTGGGAAACTCCCTGATCTGGAAAGGAGATTACTCCTTGGAGCTACAACTAGAGATCACTTTCCTTCTTACCAGCACACTTCTTAACAGGGAAGTGCAAGTAATTTCTCAGCCCTCTTTTCCTTTTTAAGCATACTTACTAAGGTCCCAGTTGGGCAAAAGGCTTAGAGGACTGAACACAAGCCTCTCTGTTTTCAAGTCTGGGAACAACCAGCAGGTACCGATACTTCCTCAGGGCTCCCAGGGAGAAGATCAGATTTGCTGGGTACCTTTGTGAGCCTTCAGCAGGAACAGCCTCAAGTGAAGCAAGTGGAAATGTTCTCAAAGATATTCCTGAGTCCCACAAAACAACATAAATGCACGAGCACTTGCTCCCATCACCGCACCACTGATGAGATACAAACATGGCAGGTATTGTACAGAGCAGCATCCAAGGGAGAGGCAATCAGACAAGACAGCTTCTGCTGCCACAGGGGTATGGAAGGAGCAGACTCTACTGAACTGTTGCCTTTGAGAGCACATACTGCCTAATCCTTGCTTAAACCCTGCTCCCTTCTTCTCACACAGGATGCAGGCTCACTTTAGCTTTCAGAAAATACACTTATTCCCGAATTCTGCATGGGTTTTATCCAGAAGACTCAACCTGGATTGGCAATTCCTTCAATACTGCATGCTGTGCCAAATCTAACAGAGTAAAGCATGGGGTAATTAAAAGGAGCAGATAATTTTGACTGAAAGGCAATGAAACCTGAGCTTTCAAAGGAGCAAGGACAGATTCATTTGTAAGCTCTGCTGTGATAAGAAGCTCAAAATAAGCAGGTAGCTTACAACAGAATAATGTGCTGTCCAACACACTGGTTACTGTGCACAGTGTGCCAATAGTTGCAAAAGCTTTGCACTCCTCACAGAGGACATGCATATAACAGAACAGATTCATGTCCTCTCTATCGTTTCTTCATTTGCAATTCAAAAAGCTGCACAGGTCTGGTTCCCCACACCTTTTATCAGCAGCCACAAATGAATATTACTATTGAAAACAGCCCATGTCTGCATATGTACTTTAATTCTTGAGTAAAAATGTGGAAACAATCTACTTTTCTGAAGCTTCACAACTAAAACTGTTGCTGTTGAGGCCATCAGAATTTCCCAACTTGATTATTACAGCCTCTCCTCCTCAGGCTCTCCCACGTTCATGTTGCCCTCTCACATCCATAGGGAGAGCTGCTGCCCACAGCTTCCTCAGGCTCTGATCTGACCACTTCCCCTTCCTTTGCTTTCTGCAACTCCTTCTCCTGCACTGTACCACATTCAAACTTGTTGCTCTAAATCCCAGGACCACACACAATCTTACTTCCATCAAACTGTCCTCTGTCAGCTCCCACCTTTTGCCCAACTAACATACACCTTCTGAAAGACACCTTTGTGGCTGGGGAATAGAAACCCTAAATTACACCTCCATCAATCAGCAGTGCAGAAGCACAGGCAAAAGACAGTGGCTCCAAGACGTAAGAAAGCACTGGGGCTCTCCACTAAATAGACAAATTCCCTCCCCTCTGTGATAAGCCCTATGCTCCTCCTTGGAAGAACACGTCAGAATGTGTGGTCCTAACCCTCTACAGCTCCTGCACCGCAGCACTCATTTGGCAGCACAGCTCAGAGAGCAGCAATTAGTGGTGTTCAAAATTACCTTCTAAGTGAGTAATTGGTTTTCAGGCAGGTTCTAATATCCTCTATCTTGAGTGTAAATCAGAACTCATCATTTTCTGTGTATAATTGGCTATGAAACTCTGAGCTGTAGTTTCAACTCTTCACTTGTATAACCTTGGAAAGTCTTCACTCAAAAGAAAATACACGGGTATTTTGTACACTCACAAAAACCTCATCTCGTAATATGAGAAAGTTTTCAGGGAGGAGAAAGAACAGTCCATCTGGAGATAATGAATCTGACAAGAGACAGAAAGTCCAGGATCAAAGACAGAACTTCATTATAGTAATTAAAAATTACTAACTTTTGAGGAAAAAATGTGGTGATTCATGCACCCTAATGGAGTGTGAGAGTTCAGTCTTCCCCATCAGTGTCATCAAATCATTGTCCCCTCAAAAACTATGGCTCACTCCCTGCTCTGTAGATGAGGAAAACATGATAGAATAATTAGGTATTTAAACAGGGTGAAGATAATTTTAATAAAGAATTTTGTATTTTTACATGCCCCAAAAAAGCCATTTTAAAATATACTTAAGGACGATCTTTTGATGTGAGTAACATTCACTTCTGGGGGGAACTAAATGTAGATCTGACAAGAGCCAGCTTTTATTTGTTCTTAATGAGACAAGTTCACAGGCCTTCACACTGTTAACAGTGAGAAACTCCTAATCTTACCTTACTGTTAGTGCAAAGATCACCGATTATGCCATATAATGCCAGCAGTGAGGCAAACCCAATTCTCCTTTCTCCCAATTTAAGTCACAGCATCCTGAGGCAGGGTCTCATTGTGTTCTGCTCTTTTATGGCACAGTGAGGGCATACTTAATGAACTAGGATACAAATGCTACTGCATTTCAAAAGAATAAGATGCAAGAAAACCTGCAGCATCTATTATGTATCAAAACACCCAGACCAGACAGGTTGTTTTGTTTGATTGCTGTTTGCTTGTTTTTTAAGCCAGAAGCTCTGCAGAGAGGGGAAACAACTGAGCTCTTAAACAGAGGAGAAAACCACCCTTCCCAGGTCAGCGTTTTAAGTAAGTTTCCCTGTAATTCTTTTATTACCACCCACCACCATTTAACAACATAAAGGACCTTAAGAAATACAATAGGAAGAATAGTTTGGCTTATGCTCAACATTTAAATGGAAGCTATCTGACACAGCTGACAAGTTAAACGTGCCTGCAGTTATCAAGATGGCAGGGAGATCAAGATAGAGTAAGGGAGAGAAGAGGTGGGCAATTAATCAAGACGACCTTTACATTTATTTTATCACAGCATCATCTCTGCCAGCAGTTTGTGTATCAGCCTGCTTTGGCATATTTCCAATTCCAACTGTATGTCCAACTGCAGATAGACACTTCTCTATATTACCTGCTTTATAAACCACACTGCAGTGGGCAGCAACTATGGACATCTCTTGCCTTCTGCTCTTCTCCACTATTCCACGATGAAACCTGCACTGTGTTACTTTCATGTAATTCCCAGAAGAAAAGTAAAGGATTCATGTATAAGAAATGGCCTTTTATAACAATGTGCTGCCTTTCTGTCACCCCTCCCCTTGTACAAAGTGAAGGAAATGTAATGGACACTTGAGCTTTTGTGTTAGCTATTTTTTGGATGTTGTTCAGAGCATGGAAGAATCTATGTACACTTCAATGGCATAAGGGAAAAGAAGGTCAACAATTTCAGTACAGTTACTGAAGCTATGGCATAACAGCCCCTTTTCAAGAAGACGCTTAAAGTCAAAGCTCCACCACAGAGCCTTCTGCACTGGATGTGATGCAGGGAATTTCCTGTATGGTCTGACACCAGGGTGAGGAAGCAGCAGCATGTCACACTGGGTTTCAGTGACGGTCCTATACTGCCAGCACAAAAGAATGGGAGATTTCTGGGTTCTATCCTACCCTTAAAAAAGGGATGACATAGTTTGGAGACCACTAGCTTGTCTGTCTTCATCCCATTATGATCATCCTCTCCAATATTCATCCTTCAGCTTTCTAAATGTTTCAGCATCATTTAAGTCAAAGGAACTTAGTATGTAAGTAAATTGATGAAAATGGAGAAGGCATCAGACACCTTACAGGCAAAACTACTAGTTCTTCCTGTAAGGCATCTATGCTTAATAAAAACCAAATATAACATCAGAATGAGAAGAGGGGCTAGGGGAAAACACAATTTGCAACTTGAAAAAACAGGGTTTGAGAGAGAGGAACCCATGCAAGCACTTTTAACACACAAAAGGCAGCTCTGGACTACCCAAGAAGTGAATGATAGGAGGCAAGGGCTGCTAAAAAGAACCTATCACTTTCCACCTACCATCTTCCCATGCCACCTCCCCATCCAACCAGAGCTATCTGCTGCCAATTACCATGGGTTTTGGCTAACCCAGACTTAGGCTAACCTACCTTTGCAAAGAATGAGGAAGAAAGACAAAGCAATTTGTATTCACAAAGCTGCCACAGGAGAGTGGGGGGAACACAACCAAGAACCCACAAGCAAAAACGTAAGACAGCTAATGAGATCCCCAAACAGAGAAAACAAAAAAGTAAAATATGCTGATGTGGTTTGTAATTCTAGTCCTGCAACAGATGTCACAGGCATTGTGAATTGTAAGTGCTTCTACTTAGTAGAGTTCCTTTCCCTTGTCAAGATGACTAAAATACACACAAAACCAAGCATGGGCTTAGAGGAGAAAGACCCTAACAAGCAAATACTAACAAATGGCAGATCACTTGATGAGGAGGCAGTTAACAAAGTACATTGGCAAGCAAGCAGAAGGCTTTATTTACTGCTGTAATTGTTCCTCTCAACACTGTCCCTGCAGATGTATGGTTTCCTTTTCTCGTGAAAGTCCTTAAATGTACATATAAAAAGTCAAAGCTTATGATCTCAAAGAACTGGAAGCATTTCTTAACTGTAACCATTGCCTAAAACCAACAGTGAAATAAAGTCCTAACAAAAGCTTTATGCATAGGTCTCATACACCTAGACTGAACCACTAACTTTACGGACATCATTTACAACAATGGAGAACTGATGGAGTACAAAATAAAGCCCAACATTCCAGAGAAATAAAATATTACCAGGGAGGGGAGCATCCTCTCCAGACTTACTAGGGAATCACATGAACAACATCTGCAAAACTTAACTTCCAGGCTAACAGCCACCTCTGCTGCAGGACATCACTGTACCACAACCAATCCTTGCCACAACTGCTCAGTTTGACCAGCATTTGGGACCCTCCTATATTTTTTGCCCATCAAGGCCTCTCCCTGTCTTAGTGTGCTATCTTAGCAGAGCTAACCTTGGGTTTGTTCCAGTGTTGGAGCAGCCAGCCATGTTAGTGCCTGTCACTGCCTCACTACCTGTGGCATGCATGGCAATGCCACGGCACGGTATGAGGTACTTGCCAGAACAGACAGGCAGATGGACAGTTAAAACGATCTGTAACTTCAGACATAGCAAAGAGGAAGCAAAAAGCCTGACTATTTGCTCAGACTGAATGCTGTTTCCAAGAGGTTATAGACTTCTCTCTCCAACGGTGTCCATGAAGAACTAGAGATGAGGCCATGCCCCATCAGGGCCAGGTCTTAAGCCAGCATTCTGGCTCCCAGTTTTACACACTTTCCTTTGACAAGCTTTCCAGGTGGAGGAGAAAAGTCATTTCCTTCACAACAGTATTCAAAAAATACATGCATGAGAAACTATGCTAAACAGTTGTGATAAAGGTTCCCATGATAACACCAGCCAGGTTCTTATCAAGAGATTACTTCTTAAACAGAACCACTGCCTCTACTCCCACTCCCAAAATGACTGAACACTGCTCATTTTAGCTGCTTCAGAAGGCTAGGCTGCCCTCAAAACAGATGACCACATACTCCTGAATTCTTTGCAATTACCACTTCATCTTGACCACAACCAAAGAAACTAACCGCTTTAGAGCAGACCTCTCACTCCAGAAGGCCATACATCTCTCCCAGTGGCACTGTTCCCCAGCACCCAAGTTTTCCCGTCTGGGAGCAAATTAACCACCCCAGAACCCAGTAATCAGCAGCATGGCTTTAATACTTCCAGTAACACAAAAGGTTTACCATTAACCTGGTAAAACTTAATAGCCTTCAAGAAGTCGGAACTAATTGGAATAATTCTTTAAATCCTCATTTAGCATCAAAATTATTTGAAATTAAGGAAACAAAGGCACACACCATCAGTAGAAACATGTACTATTGGGTGCTGCTGTAGTATGCAAAATACCTGAGCATTCACTAATTTAGCTGCAAGCTCTTGTTCAGAAAGCAATGTCTGGCAATAATAATATGATCCCAAAGGGCTCTACATGGAAGTTATTTACTCTCTCACAAAGGCCATATGATTTATACATGTTGTCACTGCCTGTGCCAGAAAATTGATGACTGATTACCACATATTCATTTCAGTATCAGGTATCCAGCCTGAATTAACTAGATCAGGCCTTCCTTATGGAATTTCTTAACTACTTACAGCACAACTGAGTATAACATTTAGTTCAAGTCAACAAAAAGAAGCAGCTTTTAAACAGAATCCACTAAGAACTAGAATATATTAAAGCTGCATTAATTACATGTTTATTATTTATCACTAGTTCTCATTTATTCCACAAACATCTGGATTCCATTACTGTAGCCTGACAGAATGACAATATTAGGGAGAGCAAAAAAACCCATATAAATAACACATAGGTTGTTAAACATCTCTAAAGCAACGCTATCACTCATCCATTCCCAGCTCCTGAGGACAGGTATTCAACTATTCCCTTGTGCTGTTGGCTGGATATCGATTAAGAAGTTCTGTTATCTCAGTTCTGCAGCTCCCTGTGCAACAGGCACAAGATCCCTGGTTGAAATGTTGCAGGTCCTGTGTAGCAGGACCAGGGAGCAGGCAAGAGTAAGGCAGGGACATGAAAGCACTCAAGAATAAAAAAAGCCTTTTGAGAGCAGCATCAAAGACAGAAATGAGTAAATTCGTGTCAGGCAAGGAATTTCTAAGACCTAAGAAACCGTATCACATACCAAAGCACCTGATTATGCTATGGGATGGTCTGATTAATATTAATAGAGACTGGTAATTTTATTCATTTTAGGCTTGCAGATAATGCTTGCAACATATGAACATGTATGGCTTTTTCCAAGCCCCTTACTTCCCAGACCAATTAAAGCAACACAGAGCCCTGCTAGTGAAGCCTTCCTCACCTGCAACCTCCGATTGCTTTACCCAATACCTAGCAATGATCTATTACATACTGTTCAATTCATTAATATTTCATTGACTATCCCTTTTAATTTGAAGGTTATTAGTATATATAAGTAATAACAGTAGTAAAGCTCAAACAGCTTTATTGTCAAGCCTACAGTGTTCTTTTAGTCTATGTATGAACATGTCTAAGTTTCCTCCCACAGCAGAGGGTCTGAGTTGATGTGCCCAAACCAGTCATGAACATTTCCAGCTGCAGACAGCCCAGAATTTTATCTGTATATAAAATTCACATCACTACTGTAAGCACCACTGAAGTACGACACCATAAAGTGTTACGAGCTGCAGTGCATGGGGCTCTCCTGAAGTCTGCCCACTTTTACAAACTCCATAGAAACATGCAGTGGTTGCTAGACATATATATTTCATGATGCAAGAATCTCCATCCCTCCTCCTGCTCTCTGACAAAGAGGCTGTTCAGCATTATATGGACCCACACCTGAATCCTCAACAAGGAAAAAGGAACCTGTACTACCCAGAGATCAATCAGTGCACAAAACCTTAGGCATTACAGTGTTAGAACAGCCTTGCTCTGCTCCTCCTTCTCCTGTAGACAGTGGCAAGAAAGATGCTATTGAAGAGTTAAAGTAACTCCGTGTGAGAGCATGAGGCAGAGAAACAAAACATAACCCTCTGACAAGAGCTCTGCAGCACCTCCTCTGATATGCTATGGTGAGGATCAGCTTTTCTACTCAGGAAGAGCAGGCTGTCACCTGGGGCAGCAGGGCAGCCAGGGGCTGCTCATTGTTAGGGTAACAGCAGGATGTAAAGGAGGCCACATTCCAATTAACCTGAGGCAGCATATCCCCCAGAGGCAGTGCTGGATAGTGTAAACCGACCAAACCTAACAGGAACATCCTGGACTCGAGCATAGGGAAACTGAACATTCATCGGCATGAGGAGGAAAATATCCCAAAACCAAGAACAAAATACTCCGGAGACTCTACCCTCAGGAACCCATTTCCCCACTTCTTTTAAACTCTGCTTAAGCATCTTTTCTGCTCCTTTCCTCTTCCTACATCAGTTCTTGCGATACAAGAAGCCTTCTTCCATCTGCTTGCGAGCTAAGCTCCCTCCTTTTCCTGGAGGCTTCTAGCTTTGATACAAAGGAAGAACCAGCATAAAAATGGCGCAGAAAGACCGCCATGCACATGAACGCGTTTTGCCTGCACACAATTCTTGTGACATACTTCTTGACACATCTTTCAGGCTGCAAGGAATGTAAATGAGGGGGAAAATCATGCTTTCAAACCACAGTACAAAGGCTCCCATGCAGCAGGAAGACCCGGGTCCACACCCTTACACCTCCTGCAAGGACACACAGGACACCAGCCCGATGGGCTGGGCAGAGAAGCACCCGGGTCTCAGCAACAGGCACGCCCATGCTCACAGCACGGCCTGACCCCATTAAGGTAACCAGGCTCTTTGGTGCTTACTCTACTCACTGGAAGAGTGGTGCTGGCAAGCACCATCCCACAAACTGCAGGAGGCGGCTCAGCCACTACTCAGAGCCCCTTCGGGAGGGCAGCACCAACGCAGCGACCACCCGTGGGCCGCCACTGAGAAGCCCTGTGCACAAACCCCAGCGAGGGCTGCAGAGCACACCCCGGGGGCCGCGGGCATCTCCAGCTCCTCTGTTCTGGGCCTGGCGCAGCCACAGCCCTCCCCGGCCGCCTCACACGGACCACGGGGAGCAAGGGATGCCCGGGGCGCAGAGGGACGGGCTCGCACTTACCGGCGGGGCGGTACCGCGGCGGACGGCAGTGAAATTGACAGAGAGAAGAAGCCATAGCAGC
This sequence comes from Coracopsis vasa, assembly GCA_026283785.1. Classification (NCBI taxonomy): domain Eukaryota; kingdom Metazoa; phylum Chordata; class Aves; order Psittaciformes; family Psittacidae; genus Coracopsis; species Coracopsis vasa. The sequence goes on from JANHGB010022392.1 coordinate 11,605, forward strand.
AGCGCCGCCATTTTGTGGCTGAGGCGCTGGGCGGGGCGGGGTGCGCGAAGCCGCCCTGCGCTTCGG
>JANHGB010022393.1:0-17381 GCA_026283785.1 Coracopsis vasa
TGTGTATAATAAATATCCGCTTGCTTAACCCCTCGGTGTGCAAGTTAGGAGGAGTGATCCCCCTTGCACCCGGCGCCATAATAAACATACCTGCTTTATAACTCTGAGTTGTAGAGTCTGATTCCGTGCTTCAAAGTCTGTTTTGCCCATGACAGAAACTGGTGAGGGATCTCGATCCATGAGCCTTTCATTGTATTTTCTGTCCTCCTGTGCAGCTAAGAAGGGAGTGATAGAGCAGCTTTAGTGGGCAGCTGGCATCCACCCGAAGTCAGCCCACCACAATCTCCAATAGACAGGTCATACCTAGCAGCTTCACGCAGGTATTTCTGATACAGTAAGACATCTGTTTCTTCATGCTTGGTTTTGGCAACTGAACCACTCCCCAAATTATTCTTGTACTAACACTCATCTGTGGCTGAATTTGAACTCCAAACAGCAAATTATTCTCATGGAAAGAAGAAAGCATACTAACAATTTACACTGACATCACAGTTCTCACCCATTGTCATAATTAAGGGCTTAAGAACCTTATGAACCCCATCCTTACACCTTGAAAAATCTTTTTCAGCTAACACCTAACTCTGAAGTTGTAAAACATGTTTGTAAGATAGTCCAAGAATCAGATGTTCTACTTAGCTAATAGCTGCTTCTGGAAATGGAACTTTTCACTTTCTAGTCACCAAGTCCTTTCTTTTTAAAGGCACAGACATCCTGTGAGAGCATGTCTCTGTGTCTGATTAGAACTTCTACACAATTAATAATAGAATGCTGTTTAGAAGATTGCAGGTGTTTATTAACAATTCATAAGCACCTATTATTGCGGCTTACCTCTTGTATTGCAGATATTGATCCCAGATGTATAGTTCATAGACTGCCAGTTAATTACGTGTCATTAAGCAGTCAATAAACTGCTTGAATCCTAATTTGAACTTTTTGAACTTAGCATTTTTTTCCCTGCACCAATAACTTATATAGTATATAAATCTATTCAAAATCTAGCTGAAACAGGAGTCACACACAGCTTCAGCCATTTTTTAATTTCATTGTCAAAATCTATGTCCTTAACTTGGATCTGCAAATTCCACTATTCAAGAATATACATGAGCGCTAAGTGCATGGGTACTAAACAAATTTAACATCTACATACATTTAAACTTTGAACTTGTGCTCACTGGAAACTGGAGTAAATGCTCTCTACAAGGTCTGTTGCTGTTTAAGACCTTGTGTCTCGTTAAAATTGAAATGTACCTTTACTACCTGTTTGGACTATATGGGTATGCAATTGATGCGTAGCTATCAAGAGTACCTTTATTCTTTTAGTTCTTATGCATCAAAACACAAGAAATCCCCCTAAATCTATTACACTTAACATTTATGTTTTACTTGGGATGCTTCACTTTACTGAATAATAATTGTCCTGGGTTCAGCTGTACCAGTTATTTTTCTCCTTAGTAGCTGTTGCAGTGCTGTGTTTTGGCTTTAGTCTGAGAACAATGCTGATAAAACACCTATGCTTTAGTTGTTGCTCAGTACCACTCACTCTGATCAAGGACTTTTCAGTCTCATGCTCTGACAGTGAGGAGGGGCACAAGAAGCTGTGAATAAGCAGAGACAGGACACCTGACCCAAACTAGTTGAAGGGGTGTTCCATACTACAGCACATCCTGCTAACTAATGGAGATGTTAAAGCATTTTATTTATTTTTAATGAAAGTGTTATTTTGAGTGGCAGATATTTCAGTATGCAAAAATCTATATTCAGACGTTTTTTGCTGTTTGTGTGTCACTTAGCTCACTGTGCCACTAAGCAGACTTTTGTCTCAAAAGTTACCTTGTTAGAATGAGATCTTTTGCTGTTACAGCTTTGTAACTTTAGGAAGAGGCTGCAAAAACTCTTACATAATAGCCTGCTTCACTTGGAGTTCCTGACATATGCTTAACTCAAGGTCTGTAAAAGGATCAAGGCTGAAGTAGGATAATGTCTACTGACCAACTGAGGTAAGAGGCATCCAACCAGCGCCAGCACGGAGCAAGGCTGTTTGCATCTAGGTAACCATACTGAGCAATCCTATATAACGCTGAGACTACCTACATGTTGGTATCAGAAACACCAAATATAGGTGTGCAGCTTTTAATTGTTATTAATGAAAATGTTGCAATTTTCTTTTTTTTGTCTTAATATCCATTTTTCATAATCAGTTCATTATGCTAAGGTTTTATCTCTGCCTTAAGTTTCCTTTGCCTTATATTGATCTACAAGAAGTGATGAATTAAAACAGTTGGAGTAACATTTATTTTCCCTTTATTCTTCCACAACTCTTTAGACAAGAGAGCAGAGAATTCAAACAAATCCTGAATTATGTGGAATTCTTGCCCTAGCTGTCTCTGGATGTCCAAGACACACTATAAATGGGTGAGAGTGTAAGCAGTTGAGAGGAAATGTGGATATATGTGGATTGCCTTTGAGCTCTCTCAGTTAATTTTCTCAAGTGAAACTGCTAAGAAGTTAGTTGTGTTTGAATGTCTACAACTCTCAGCTTATCTTTGAGATCCAATACCTTTATACCATATTTGAAAAACAGCATACCATGAGAAACACCTTGAAGTATATATATTGAAGGGATTGCCTTCTCATATTTAGGAGCTGGTTGTCATTTTAATTTGGACTTAACTTTTATGATTTAATTAAAATATAATCCAAAACTAAAATTTTAACTGACAGCCAGCAGTGTGGTTATAAACTAAGACTCTTAACCATTAGCAATATTTTGGCCAAACTGAAGAATTAGTATTTACTGTCACACTTGTTTTCAGGCAAAAATTGTAAAAATGCGAGATGGAACTAATTCTTTTTAAGAAAAATTATTTGTATATAATTGATGATGAAAGCAAATAAGGGTCTTCAAATGAGAAATCACAAATGCTGTGCATTTTTTACAAGTGAAATCAACTGCTGATTTAAAAATTACTATGCAGTTTTATGAACTAAAACCAAAGCCAACCCCCTAAAAATCTATCTTGAAGTGTAGCAGTTTTGCCCATAACTTGATGATTGCTTACACAAGCTCAGTGGATTCTGAAAAATTCATGTTGATGTATTCATGTTAGCATTTACTGTACCCTGTTCCCAAAGGAATAATTAATGTATCAACTTAGATCCTCTTTGGCAGATGAAATCCTGTTTTTCACATGGCATCTTAAGCTATTACTTTGTGCAGGTGTTAGGAGCAAAAGGTTCATCAGTTTAAGTGTCTGGCACATGTGACTGATACCCAGGGGACTTGAAAGACAACACTGGAGAAACCTGCTCTCACTCACTGGTTACACCGTTCCAAGTCGTTAATGGTCTCATTAGGCATACTACACAGAATGCGTGACGTATTAACTGTGGCCTCTCCTACGTGAAATTGCCTGCATAGATTTGTTACTGTTTGAAGGAGGTTCTTAAACACTAATCATTTTAAAGCCATGGAGTCATTAGTGGTGTAGTATCACTATATTGTCACCAGAGACACTCTCTAATATAAGATCTACCTTGGTATTTTTAATGATGCATTCTGAATAATATCACAAATGCACTGTCTAGCTTCTATTTTAAATATTCTTCTTCAACAGGACATAAGAACTTGCTCATTTTCTATTAAATATGATTGTTAATCATGTCTAAAAAGTTGACAGTGAATTTAAAAAATGAGAATTTTTGGCTAACAACAGGCTAAATATTCCCTGATATATATGTATTTGCCAGTTATGTGAAAAAAGTTACATTCAAGATTAGTGAACAATATCCTGGGTAAAATACAAAGGTAATATGTATCTCTCCTGACATTTGTTTTATCTATTCAACACATCCATCTATTCAGGTAAATGCATTTTACTAGTTTTTGTATTTTTAACTACTGCAATTACTAAATGCAACCAGATTGATTGTCAGCATTTAAAAAACTTTAACCAAAGGGTAAATGTGGTATTTTTTTGCCTCAAACAAAAATTCTCAGGAAGAATGTGAGAAACTAATTAAAATTATAAGGGGTTTGTATCTAAAATTTTAAAGTATCTTCACCTGCAGCTGTCACCAGGTACTCCAGATAAAAAACATTTATATAAATAAGTATATAAATAAAAGCAAAATGCTTTACTTGCCAAAAGAAAATAATAAAATGTAAAACTAATTTCAGGAGCATTTCAGGTGCATGTGAAACAGCGTCATTTCTTCATGTGATTTAAATAGTTCATACAAACATGTCAACCACTTTTATAGAGCGGGAAGATCATAATTTAAGCTGTCAAAGGGTGAAATTAGAGTTTTTATCAGCAGGAGGTTGGAAACAGTTTAATGTAAGTGTGTGCAATTAATGGAGTTGTATCTAGCTGGAGGATTAATTTATTGTGCTACTGTTGTCTATCTTTAACAACCCCTCACATTTCTGACAATTCCCTGCACAAATCCCATGTGTCCTCAATAACATAAATCGGCATGAAGAGTTTACAGCACAAAAAGGTGTTCCTTTCTATTTTTCTTTTCCAGTTATTGATGAATTAATGCTTTCAGGTCAGAAAGGTTTAATGTAGTCTCAAGAGTATGCATTTGACAATAAATGAAGACTGTCTGCACTGTATTTCTGATCATTTAGATAATTTGGGGTTTTTTTCACATGAACATTCATAGTTTGTCTCTCAAACAAATGAAACCATTTTTCCTGTAAGGGCTGGTGTTCAGTTTTGTATAAACAAGATTGGTTTTGACTGTAATAGATATGTTTTATCAGACTTGCAAAGAGACAGAGTCTCAATGGAGTTTCCAGTTAAAGAGATTTTGACAGAATTTTTATATGATGGAATTTTTATTAATTATAAATTAGGTGTCCCAAATCTCTCAAGCATGTTAATATCCTTCTATTCCTTATGAAGTACAGGTTCATTAGAATAATGAAGTCAGGTGAGTAGCTCTGGAAGAATATATATCTGAGAATTTATTCTGAAAGCACTAGTTTAAGTCACTGCTCATTCTACACTATATTTGAATCAAGAAAGTGGCTACAAAAAAAAAGTTTAACATGGTATCATTGCTGTAGTTCCTCTGTATTAGAACAGGGAATACTAAGAACAGATGTGTGGGTGCTGCTGTATCTCCTGCACACTTTACCACTCTCATTTCTGAAGCCCACGCCAGAATTTTCCTCCTGACAAGGTTCTTTATATTTTCAATCAGCACATGCAGAGTGATGAAGAATTCTGACAGCTTTCAGCCACACAGAAGGAATGGATCCACCCTACATAGTATCTGCAAAATTTATGTCAGTATGAAGAAGTAGTTGAACAAATGAAGCTAGATACAGAAAGTAATGTGATTCTGTCAGGTAAAAGAATTAGTCAAGTGGCAACATGTAAAATAACATATTTCTTTATAAGACAACATAAACTAAATCTTAAGCTATGGCCAGTGATAGCTACTTGGCACATTTTGGAGGATCTGTAGAATAAGTATACGTTAAAATACATAAATAACAAAATAGGAGAAAAAGATGAACTTAGTTTCAAGAAAACTTGAATTCTTAATTTACTGTAAAGTAACCTTCAACTGGAAATAGTGAAGCTTTATTTGATTTGTAAATTGTGCAGAAAAATACGAAAAAATACTGTTGATGAACTTCTGTATTGGTCTCGATTATCTTCTGAAAATATGAATAGGACAGGTCATATAGTCATACTGTTGATTAGTACTTCCTTTTCAGACAGCAAGATAATGTGTTACCCATTAAACCGGTTCTTCTTCTATGCCCCTCCTCCTTGTTTGTAAGGGTAGCAAATGACACTACACTTACTGGTCCTATTGTCCTTTCTTTGTTTCAGTAGAGCAAAGAATCCTGAGCACAGAAGGCAATCCTGGAGTAGGAAGTAGGCATTCAAGTCAGTATTTCAGCATTTTCTAGTGTTCTGCCAACTGCTTATTCAAGAAATCTATCCTTTCTTCCTGCTGTTAGAATGGCCCTCAGCATGCTTATAATGCTTCTTGTCTTTTGCCTTTTATAATTCATAAGTAACAGTGTAAAAGATACTGTCAATGCATTTACTTGTCATTTGATTATATTAATCATGGTTATTATCTAGATCTGTGAGGGATCTTGAATGCATTGTGGAACCAGGGCAAACAGATTAAATAAGCTCAGACACATAAATAATGATTTGAATAATAGGGCCTACATTTATTATTTTTTTTTTATGGCTTTACCTGGTAGGAAGACTACTGGTTTGCTGTGATACATTTAAACAGATTCTTTTTCTCAGTGACAGTTTAGTTAGCTAATCCCTTTGTTCACTTGCATGAATGAATCCAGAATTTCAGAAACCATCTGATAATCTTTGGTTTGTTGTTACATAGACTTCAACCACTGAAAACTGGGCTGAACAAATAAAAATGAAAGATTAACAATAAGTACAACTAATACCACCCCAGGAAACTATATGAAATTCATATTATGTAAATAGATCGACTAAAATTATGTATTTCAAACTGTTTCTTTGGACGAAGACAATTCAGATCCAAACAAAAAGGAAGGAAAGAAGGAAAAGACAAGCTGGTAGAATTAAATGCAGAAAAAGCCTTTAGAAAGGAAGACAAAGTGTTTGATGTTGAAACAAGTATCCTAAGTATAGTCATCATACAGTTTCAGAAATGCATAGATTTACTCGGTCAAAGGCTGTTAGTCTGTTTTCACAGTCGTAAGACTTCTTTTTTTCGTAGCATCACAGAATCAACTAGGTTGGAAAAGACCTTTAAGATCATCAAGTCCAACCTTTATGGTGGACTACGAAGTCCACCACTAAACCATGTCACTGAGGGCCTCATCTACACGGTTTCTGAACACCTCCAGGGACGGTATTCCACCGCTTCCCTGGGCAGCCTGCTCCAATTCCTGACCACCCTCTCAGTGAAGATATTTTTCTTAACACACAGTCTAAGCCTCCCCGGCACAGCTTGAGGCTGTTACCTCTTCTACAATCACTTGTTAATTGGGAGAAGCGACTGACTGCCACCTCACTACAGCCTCCTTTCAGGTCATTGTAGAGAGTGATAAGGTCACCCCTGAGCCTTCTCCAGACTAAACAACCCCAGTTCCCCCAGCCGTTCCTCATAAGACTTGTGCTTCAGACCCTTCACCAGCTTCGTTGCCCTCCTCTGGACCCAAGAGGCCCAGAAGTGAGCACAGTATTTCACTTCCCTGGCCCTGCTGACTACGCTATTTCTGACACACGCCAGGATGCCGCTGGCCTTCTTGGCTGCCTGAGCACAAGCTGGCTCATGTTCAGTGTCTGTCAAACAGCACCTCCAGGTTTATTTCCACCAAGAAATTTTGCAACCCACTCTTCCCCAAGCCTGTAGCATTGCATGGGGTTGTTGTGTCCCAAGTGCAGGATGTGGCACCTTTGCCGTGTTGAACATTGCCACAGCCCATCGATCCAGCCTGTCCAGATCCCTCTGCAGACCCATTCTACCCTCCAGCAGATCAACACTCCCAGCCAGCTTGGTGTCATCTGTAAACTTACTGAGGGTGCACTCAATCCAGACCATCAATAAACACTGGCCCTAATACTCAGCCCTGAGGGCCAGCCCTAGTGACTGGTTGCCAACTAAGATGTGACACCATTCACCACCACTCTTTGGGCTCTGCCATCCAGCCAATTTTCAACCCAGCAAAGAATCCACCTATCCAGGAGGTGAACAGCCAGTTTCTCCAAAAGAACGCTGTGGGAGAGTGTCAAATGCTTTACTTAAGTCCAGATAGACAGTGTCCACAGCCTTTCCCTCATCAACCAGGGAGGTCACCTTATCACAGAAGGAGAGATCAGGTTGGTCAAGCAGGACCTGCCCTTCATGAACCCATCTGACTGGGCCTGATCCCCCCCTTTTCCCACACATGCTGTGTGGTCTCACTTAGGATCATCTGCTCCATGACCTTCCCCAGCACAGAGGTCAGGCTGACAGGCCTGTAGTTACTCGAGTCCTCCTTCCTGTCCTTTTTATAGAGGTGTCACACTGACCAACCTCCAATCCTCTGAGACTTGCCCACTAGACCAGCGCTGCTGATCAATGATTGAGAAGAATACAGTAAAATTTGAGACCAGAGTAATATGGAACAATTAATTGGAAAAATCTTGTTGGTCCTATTGAGTTTGCTTTGTTTCTCAGCCTTTAATGAAGACTTTATCACCTTACTGGAAAGGTCAGGTCATTTCATATCGCAGGGCCGTTCTACTTACGCTTCCTTACTGTTCTGCCAGACAGCAACAATGAAAAAACATCTTTTCAATACAAGTGCAGATCAGACAACTTAAAATTCTTTTATGTCAGTAGCATCTGAATGAAGTATGACAAATGTCATCATTCTATGTTTTGCTTGGTTCGTTCTTTTTAGTTTTGGATAGAATTTTGTGTGGATAGAGTGGGTCTTTGTGTGTTTCTATTTTATTCAGTGCCAGTTAATAGTGCAGAAGGAAAAAAGCTTCAAGCAGATTGAAAGCACTGCTTAAAATATAAGGTCAATCCCATAAATATAATTATAACCATAAACCAATTTACTGCTATATACTATATTCTGTGTACTGTGTACTGCATTCTGTGTACTATGAAGTCTCTGTGTACCCCAGATCCTCAGATATGGATGATTTTCATGTGCTTTGTGGTCAGCACTATTGGTTTGGGGATTTCATTTCTTCCCCCAATCTCCGATAGAGAAGATTTAGTTTTCTGTTCAGCAAAACACTGTAAACAGTTTTTGAATGCTGCGTGCATCATACACTAATTCTGGTTTAAGCTTCACTGCCTCGTAACAGCATCCAACAGCAAGGGGAGCTCTAGGACAAGTTGGAGTAAACTGAGAAACTTCTGAGAGATGATTAGACATATTGTCAAGAAAAGATAGAGTTTGGAGAAAAGATTTGTAATGGGGTATGGACATAGATGTTATTCACCGTAACAGAGGCAGAGGTGTATACAAAGTACATGAAAAGAAAAAAGGTGTAGCAGACTAAGAGAAGCAGCCAGTGACTAAATAGAAATGATCTAAGCACTTAAAAAAAAAAAAAATCAAGTTCACAATGCGAGGTGTGTCGTATAGCTAAGAAAACCTCCTAAACATCATATAGTGTGTAGGGAGTGGTTGAAGTAAGTAGTAAATCAGATGTAAATTGATCTATCTGGGATATAATAGCATCTATGAATTACAAATATTTACTTTCAAGTAAGATGTTATACTGAGTTTCACTCAAGTGCAGAAAAATCATAATAGATAACTTTGCACAGTAGTCTCATAAAAATGCTGAACTGGTTCATTCTCACAGTATTCTTTGTACTAAGTTCAAGATGCTAATTTCTATATCAGAAAGTCTGTGATATAGTAAGTACTAGATTTGTAATAGCCTATTAATTATCATTGTCATCAAGGTTATAACTGAAACAATTTAAGAACATTTTTTGTTATTTAGATCTGTATCTAGCATATAGGTAATTGAACAGTAGATCAATTATACAAAATTATTTGGCATGTGCTAATTTTAAATTTATTTTACTCATCCAGCAAAAGCAGCTTTATTTCCAGTCACTGTAACTTTATGGAAGTACTTAAGCAAATGCTTTCTCATCAAAGGCTGCCTAGTTCACAAAGACCACATACTAGTGCCTATGAAAATATATAAGTAGACATATTTGCTATATGACTATAGCTGCAGAAAAGATTTGTTATTGCAATATATTGTTTTATATTTTCTCTTGATCCAAGAGGTGTGATTTTTCGAGGTAAGCAAGACACCAGGAGCAAAAAGGAATATATAGCTGGAGCACCTCTTATGGAGAGAGGCTGAGAAAGCAGGGGTTGTTCAGCACGGAGAAGAGAAGGCTCTGAGGAGACCTTAGAGCAGCTTCCAGTACCTAAAGGGGCTGACAAGAAATCTGGAGAACCTGGTCTAGCAGAAGGTCTCCCTGCCCATGGCAGGGGGGTTGGAACTCAATGATCTTTAAGGTCCCTTCCCACCCAAATCATTCTATGGTTCTATAGTTCTATCATGCCCTAGTACTCGGACCAGTCAATTAATGCTGATGATGCACATTTCCACTGCAGACTGCTTTGTTACTAGCTTGTAACAGACAAAACTTCTGAGTTTGATGAAGCCTAAATGTGCTGAATGGAAAAGTTACAAGTCCTTTTCGTAAAAACTGGCAAAATTAATCAAAGATTGAAAACTGATTAACATCCAGAACAGAACACAAGCTGTTAGAATAATGGTTTGTATGAAGTCTTCTGAAAAGGTTAACTACACCTTGTCTCCTAGTCTTGCTATAACTCCTACACTCAGCTTAGGACATAAGGATGTCTTTGTTCTCACTCAAGCCTTCATAGCCCAAAGCCTGAACAGCTGAAGAACTTTACATTTGCTTTATGTACTTGAAACACTAGATTAATTCAATTTAAACTTTTGCTTTTCTTCTTCTCAAAACACTATGTTAGTGGTAGTATCAAATTCATTGTAAATCATGTGCAATGCACCATATGATGCCACTGAACTCAAACAGAAGTATCCATTGAGTAAAGAAAAGGTGTTCTGATAGAAATCAGACAAAATTTATGTTAATTATTAAATTTTAAATAATTTTCCCAACGTATGTGATAATCCTACCTACAGAGGACTACCAGATCATGAATTATTTCAGTGACTTTTAGCCAAAATGCGTATCATTAGAATAATACTAACCTTGTCCCTGCAGCTAAAAAGATTATGATTAATGTACTAAAATTAGTTGAGCATACTACTGTGTTAATGACAAAATTTACCCTTCTTATACTGCTTCTATTAAACAATATTTTTGCCCAAAAAAGGAATTCTTCTGATGTCTGAAAATTAGATAATCTTTTTTTTTTTTTTCTTTCTTGTCTATGAATACACAATTTTGGCAGAGTGAGAAAGCAAATCTGGTAAGGAAATTAAGTTACAAGTAATGAGCAACAAAAAAAAACATCCTTATCAAAATTAAAAGTAATGTGTCTTACATTAAAGTCAAACATTTAAAGAAATCCAACATCCTCTGGAAGATACTGTGTACAGTGCTATTTAAAGGAAAAGGAAAATTCTGCCACAGGGCATGAATCACTTTACAGTTGAGATGAGCGTTTGTTTTAAGCCTGTGGGAATTATTAAATAGAAATGACTAGCACTAATCTTACAGTACAGAAGTGTGAGTAGTAAGCAGGATCAAAAAGTTCAGTGAGAGTATTTTTTCTTTTTTTCCAAAGGAAATGTCTTACAGAGCAATGTATGTGTGCATTTATATAGGAAAGTATACTGCTTTCCTACAACTAAACAAGAATAGAACATTTTGGGCTAATGTTTCTGTTAGACATTTCTTAGCACAGATACTGTGGACTGTGACATAAAATGCTTACGGTGGGTTTATCTGAAATTTTGTTACGTATTTAGCATTTATAACCCACAAAAAATAATTAGAACAATGCCAATTTGTACCGGCTAAGCATATTTCTGTAAGTCCCAGTTCAAAATGATCAAATATGTACGTTCTACAGCCGTCAATCTGTTCAATGGTAGTGGCCCTACGTAGGGGAGGTTGCCCTTTTTACAGCATATTGGCTTGATGCAATGAAATAATCTGGGATGTATTTATATGAAAATGCACTATATTGCAAGTGATCTGAGGTGTCCACTGATAAAGATCTTACCATCTACTCTGCAGGTCTGATCACAGGATTAAATTTGTCCTCCATGTATCTGTGATGATTGTATCAGAAAACATTCTCTTAGAAGAAGACTGGTTGTTTTGATTGCGTTATCTTTTTGTTATCCTGGTGAGAACATAGAAAAGATTGAAATTTGTGAAAATTTCCAGGTGATGTTTTGATTCAAATAGATTTCAGAATAGATGAGGGTATACTTTACCTTCTCTTTGTCTCCTGATCATAGAAAATATTCTTCTAAATAGAGTGGTAGCAAGTGTAATTCATCAACTTAACAAGGAACTCTCGTCACTCCAGTGTGTTGATTTGAACACATTTCCAAAAATCAAGACTGAAAGTTCTTATTACTAAATGCCAGCAAGCATTTTACGTTTCCACTGACTTCATTCAGAATGTGGTTCTGTTTCTGAGGAATGAATGGAAGAAAGGTTGATATTTTGACAATATTTTTCTGTATAACAAACTGAAGAAATCTAAAATGATCTTTTGGTCATGGTTAGATGCCCAACCTAACACATCTAAACTTAAACATAGATACATTGAGTCACAGTAACACTGTGACCCAACCTTCATGGAGTCAGCTAAGGGCTATCAAAATGCTGACAAATATTTTTGTCATGAAAAAGAAACTGAATGTGACAATGTGTGAATTCAATCAAAAGCAAGGAAGTTAAAGATGAATATAGCTGCCCATGAGCTGTGGTTCTGGTCTGAACCATGTCTGGGTTTGAAATTCACTGTAAAGGTGAGGGAAAAAAGTTTGAAAGGCTATTTTCAATTTTAATTTTAGCCTTTTAAGCTTTAGTCAAGCTTAATTAAGACTTTAAATTTCCACATTGTATTAATGTTATAATTTTACAGGCATATTAAAAGAGTCCAGATGTTTGTTTTTTTCTCATGGCCTGGTTGTGTTATACCCAGTTGAGACAGAATGACTGTTTATAAATCTCTGTATCAAACTGCTTGGACAATTGAAGTATTAAAACATGTCAACTTGAAGAAATTGGCAGATCTCCTTTTAACAAATTCCATCTTTCCTACTCTCTATTTCTACAGTGGCGAATTTATTACTTGCCCTAAGAGTCTTTAACTGACACACTTTTAGAAAACACTGCTGGCTCTTCCACATTCTGTAATAAATCTACCTATTCCTTATTGTATTCTATAGCAGTTTAACTGTGCTGACTGGGACACGGTTTCCTGACCAGTATCTTGGAACCATTGTTAAAAAAGCATTATGTTTACCACTGCCCATGTCTCTGGCATTTCTGGTAATGAAGCATTTTTCTGAAAAATAGTGACAAAGAAAACATCTATTTTACCCGATTAATAATTACATATATTCTCTCAGTATTTTCTGCCTCTATTCTGTGTTCATAGGAAAGGGTCTTAATCAGGAATTACTTTATTCAGAAAATACTTCCATCTTAAACATAGTTGCATATTTATAGTTTACAAAGAGGCATTAGAACAATACTGGAAGAGACTTTTCCAAGTCTGAATGACTCACAGGTCTGAGTCACAGGTTCAGAACCTGAGAAACATTCTCAAGGATCTGCTTCCTATAGATGGTAGGTTTTATTGTTTGGGGTTTCTTTTTGTTTCTGTTTTTGTTGTTGGGGGTTGTTTTGTTTTGTTTATTGTCTTATTTTCTGGATTTCTGATTCCTTCCCAAAACTTTTTATATTCAGGTTATTTACAGACTGCTTTTTAGTATGCCACTTCCAGCTTGCGTTCACTAATACTGATATATTCCTTAAAGTATACTGGTATGACAATGACAGGCCCTAAAATTCTAAGAAATGAAGTAATTTCTTCAAAGTCAACAACTGTTCATGTACCTAGCTCTGCACTAGTCTGTGATGACTTACTGTAGAAAAAAATATGGATTTTTATGTTACAGTTTTCTATAATACTAGATTGAGTGGAACATGTTTTTCTTACAGGTAAAGTCTTACATTAAAGTGGGAATTAGTAGCAATGTTCACCAGCTGTATGTCAGTTAAGAAATGCTAAAGAAAGACTGCATTAAAAAAATGCAACAAATCACTTCATCTACAAGCATAAGCCTAAATTATTACACAGTAATGTATTATTTCTTACCTACTGTAAAAAGACATATTTTCTGCAGCTTAAATTTTGAATTGGTTACACACAGCCAGCTTTATTATAAGTCTACTCCTTCCAAATACATTTCGCCTGTTTCTCCTAAAAATTTTTAAGTAGTCAAAGGGGAAGGTGTAAGTTTGAAGACATTTTGTGAAATGGTTTTTGAATTACAGGCCAAAAAAGCGTAGCCCATTATGAAATGATGGCCTTTATCCCATGTTCTTTGTCTACCCAGTGCTTGAAAACTGCTTATTGTTAGTTCTTTAAATTTCTTCTCTACTTAAAATCTCTGTCTGAAGTCATACATAGGGTACTCTCGAGTAGAAGTATTTGAAATTAGTAGGTACTCTTGAGTAGAAGTATTTGAAATTAGTCAAAGTAAGGCTTATGTTTTGTAACATTCTTGTTGCCATTTCTTGGGTAGTTGCATGCTTGTAAGTGCTAATATGAGAAACTTTTTCTTGGAAAATAGAAAGTAAAATAAATGGTGGGGGTTGGGGAAGGCAGTACTTTTACTATTGTTGTCTTTAGTAGGTATTGGCTTTTTTTGTTTGTATTCCCAAACAGGAAGGCACACACGGCTCCAGCTAAAGTTAATGTGTTTTCTTTAAATTTACAAAATTGAGGCCTGTGTTTCTGAAAAATCTGGCTGAAATTTTAGTCCCACCTTTGCAGTTGTATGTTACAATGTGTATGTTGTGATATAGTTTAAATTGTAGTTTAAATATCTTAATTTATCATCAATCCCACTTGTGAGTGTAATTTGTATTTTTCCTGTAATTCCAAAAGGATATTTTCAAATCATAGATCAAGGTAACTAGAGTTTGTTCTGGAAAAGGTGACTAATTCTTACGAGAAAACTTCCTCTTTTGAAGCTATCTGCTTCAGAACAGTGACAACTAGTCCTTGCTTTTGTCCTGTTATCTTGAAGGTTAGCACCCTTGGCCTTATTTACTTTCTCCTTAGCTAACTGTTATCAGTCCCATGATGTTCCTTCCCCCGGCCACCAGACATTCCTTAATCCCTATCTGTTGGAAAGTTAGAACAGTTTGCTGTATTTTACCATGTTAGTGTGAAATCACACACACTATTGTTAGTTTAAACCTGCAATTTAAGGCTACATTATGAATGGGAATTTACAAGAATGTTACGTGTTCTCTACTTGTATGCCTAATTCAAGAGTCTCATGAGAAAGTATCAATGGGGTTTATCCAGTAGGATGTGTAACCAAGTAAGAACAAGCGATTCTATTATAGTTAAGTGGCTAATAGTCTGAATTACTACTGTTTACTACAATAATATTGACCTTATATAGTCTGTGTCCCTAACTCTTATTGTTAAAAAAAAAAAAAAAAGGGGCAAAAAACCCAGGAGTAAAGGAACATGTTTAATAATGGAATCCACCTCAGATACATTTGTGTTAAGCATTGTTAGCATAAATTTCATTAAGTGCTCTTGTGCTTTCATGCCAAAGAGGCAGAACATATTTTAGCTTAAGCAGGAAGTTTGTACTGCCAATTCATAGTAGATAATAAAAAGGCTGAAAATAAGCAAGTTTGGAATCAACAACTGGGAAAAGAATATAGCACTGATGAAAAAATTGAGAAAAAATGACAAGCTTTTCATATACAAGTCCATACTTCCACATCACAAAGGATCAATATTAAAGAAACATGTCTTAACAACAGTGGAACAAAAGCTATCAGAAGAATTACTTAGTAAGCTTATACTAGAGGGGGGGTTGGTTTGTTTTGTAATAGCTGTGGTTTTTCGTTCCAGTTTCTTAAAAATTAGTGACAAGCTGTTTCTATGATGCAATTACTGACTCCTACTTTTCCCATGGACAGCTAACTGAATTTGACAGTGCTTTGTTTGTAGCATTTTCTTCACTTGCCAGTGTTGATGTTTTTTGTCTATCTTTTTGTGTGAGTGTAGACTTGAGTTTTCCTGAAGCTTGTGTTGCGAATGAAATTTGGCAGGCATTTGAAGACAATTAACTTGAACTCAAAGTCAGCAGGAAACCTTGATACAGAAGCAAGGAGGCTCCTGACTAAACTCCAATGTACAAAGGGAGCATACAAGAGGTGGAAGCAGGGACAGGTGACCTAGGAAAAGTATAGAGATGCTGGCTAGGGTTGTGGGGTTGGGGTTAGAATGAACAAAATTTCACTGCAGTACTTTTGAAAAAAACGCTTGTATTTCTTCCTGTTGTGATTTATAGACCATGATTTTGAACACAGTACGTTCCCGCCTGTAGACCTGCAGCTATTCCAAATTAAATTAGGTTGATGACTCTGTAACTGTTCTGCTAGTTGCTGGGGGCAACAGAAAGGACACAGACACCAATGGAAAGAATAGGCTTGTTTTACTATTAAGGTAATGCAGAAATAAAATGATACATTTAGTAAAACAATCAGCTTACTATGATCCAGGTTTAAGCAACAAACAAGGTAAGCAAAGTAATGCACATAATCATTACTACACAGTATAGAAAATAGTGATTAAGATACATCACCAGTTGCCTTATTACCATCATCTAGATCTGCAGTTGCTGGGGAGCCCCTATCGCAGCAAGGATTTGGAGAACCTTTTCCAGCAACTGGGAAGTTCTTGCATATTCTTTTGTGTGGAAACATCTGGTGGTACATTCCCCAACCAACTGGGATCAGGGCTTGGCCAGAGCCCAGGGTGCAGTTGGTAGGGTTTCCTAAAATACCTTGCTGACAATTGCACAAAATCATGCGAGGGTCACCAGCCTTTAAAGTATCCATTTTGGTGTTAAAACAGCTAGCATTAAGCTGTTTAAGTCTGTATACAACATTTATCTTTTTCAAAACATCAGCGTAAGTGGCTTATCATTGTGTCTTAACATTATATCAACTAGCATAAAGGGTATTGATCACACAATGTACAAGATTGATCTGTAAATCAACTCTGACTTGCGCCTGTTGTCCAAGCCCCAGGACTTCAATCTGTCCTTTGATTTACAGATGAATCATGTCTGTTAAATTTCCTCTATGATTGTTGAGTATATAGTATGTTCATATGTTTAACTAGGTATAACTGCGAGCTACATTTCCTGTATCACGTGCTTAATGAATCATGTGTGTCCTGGGTTCAGCAGTGGCAGTCATTTTTTCTCTTTCTTAGTAGCTGGTGCAGTGCTGTGTTTTTTGACTTTATGCCTGGGAACAGCACTGATAACGCAGATGTTTTTAGTTACTGCTCAAACATTTAGTCTGACCAAGGACTTTCTGAGCCTCATGCTCTGCCAGGGAGGAGGGGAAGCCGGGAGGAAGCAGAGACGGGACACCTGACCCAAACTAGCCAAAGAAGTATTCCATGCCACAGCACATCATGCCCAGGATGTAAACTGGGAGTTACCTGGAAGGGCTGGTCCACTGCCAGGGGTAGGGCTGGGGTGTTGGTCGATGGGGTGGTGAGCTGTTGTGTTCTCTTCCCTTGTTATTTCCCTTATCATTATTATTATTGGTGGTAGCAGTAGTGATTTGTGTTATACCTTAGTTAC
>JANHGB010022394.1:0-28710 GCA_026283785.1 Coracopsis vasa
GAAGAGAGTAAGAGGCATGTCCTATCCTGAGAAACTTAAGTTTTAAACACAGATAACAAACAAAAGACTGGAGAAGTAATGACCAGAGAGGGGTAAAATGTCATAATAATAATCATACACTTGTTCTGTGCCATTACCAAAAATGTAGCTAAGGTTTTTCCCTGTAATCTCATATATCAATTTTTTAAAAGAAATACAATCCATAGAAAAGAGAAAAGTAATGATGAGCTATGCTAAGTCTAGATACAAGTCCTGCTATATATATCTTTTTTAATTCTTCTGCATGTTTCCATTTGTTTTTGTTTTCAAAGATCATGCAGAATTAAAGCAGTTCATGAGCAGTTAAAATTTTAAATATTTAAGAAAGCAGTACTTAAGATTAACTGTTCTCCATTTACTGCGTGTTACTTGGAACCAAAGAAATCTTGTATTTTTGTAAGCATAGTAAGCTACACTGTTTTTCTTTAAACTTTAGGGTATGAATTATATTCCTATAATGACAGCTGCAGGGTGGAATGTTTTAACACGCTGGAGTGAGATATATCTTGGACACATTCTTGGTATCTTAAGTTCAACATGCTCCATATGGTGCCACTGAGCCAGTGATTTTGAAGAAAACAGTCAAAGACTGCTGAAACAGCGTAAAATACAAATTAGTCTTTGCTGTATAAGTAAAAAAAAAAAATCACTGTCAATCTTTTCAGTTTTCTGCATGAATACTTCCAGCAACTTTTAATAGTAGTCCCCATGTTTTAAAACAACTGTTGAATTCTAGCCGAACAGAGTGAAAGATTGTGGGCTAAGAACGCATACTCATTATTAACTGTATTATGCAGGAGAGCAAAGGGAAAGGAGACTGGGCTTTCCTGTGTTGTCACATTAGTCTCTAACATTGCTGCAGGGATTATGTGTCACAGGATTTGTGAGAAGTGGATTGCTTTTTCATAACTTGGTTCTCTGTCAGCACAAAAGAGCCATGAAAGCGCTGTGTCGCAGGGAGGCGTCTTCTCAGCCCTAGTGTTGAAAATAGTAATGATAGGATACCCTGTAGTAAAACTAGGTAATAATCATGGTTACAACTTAAATATTTTTGTGTTTGTGGTACTGGACTAGCCGGGAATTATGTTTTCAGGATGTTGGGCTTTTTTCATGTATGTTTTTTTTCACAGTATCATGACATGTAGCAGTTAATGTACGAGTAACTTGCTTGTCTTTTATCTTAACGTGATTTAATTTTTTCTATATAAGCTTACCCCTGAGTTTCCTGAGTTTATGTTTATGCTTATGGATTTTAGAATACTTACAGTTCTTAATAATGAAGTTACTGGTTCATACCCAGATTTTAACTCTGTATTGACCTGATGTAAATTTTAGTCCTGGATGACGATGATTATGCTTTTTAAAAGCACCATACATGGAATCCAAACAAGAAATCCAAGATTTATAAAACCATGCAAAAATTCTGTCTCTTTCAAGTAGTGTCAACCTTAAATCATTTTGTATTGATATTGACTTTTAGGAAACAAATAGAACATAAGAAAAACAGCCACAGTGCACCAACCCATACATGTATGCCTTTTCTATCAGCAGAGCAGCATAATGAAATGGAAGCATTAGTGATGAATCAGACCCTTAAGGTGGTGATTTGCGGAGTTATATTAATGTGAAATTGCACATTATAGCCTGAGCTGATCTAGGAATTTAATGCCAGCAGAAGATGGAGATCTTGCTCTCTGTTCTCCCCCTTTTTAGACATGTAGCTTCTGTCTCGTATTTGCTCTGTGCAGTGGAGCTAAGGCAGCAGAGATAAGGGGGATATTTTAAAGAAAAGGCCCAATGAGGTGTGGCTGCATGATTTTTAAGCAGGGATGTTATTTGAGGCAGTCAGTCTTAAAGTGAGAAACCAAAAGACAGTCCTTGAGCTTCTTTCCCATTGATGAATTGTTACAATCTATAAAATCATTAAACAAGGACTGACAGGTAACCAGCATTTTAGTAATCCCATATTAGAGCTACCTACACTGCTGTACTCCCTCTAGATATCATTAGATAAACAATCATCAATTGGTTGTTTAAATTTCCATCTTTAAATATAGCTTGAATATCAAAGTTCAAATAATGATTACTTATGACATATTTGTTAAATCCGTTGTGATACAGCCAATGTTGATATGTCTGGTAGAGGACCTAGCTGCCTATGGGGTCATTAATAAAGCTCCTGTACTCTCAGAAAGTGCATTCAGAACATGCAAGGTCTTTATACAGTATTTCTCACAATAAACAGAGTTCAAATCTTGGCTTTAAGTAAAAAACCAGAACTTAATATTGTCATTAGAGACATGACCAGAACATCAATGATACAAAAAGGTAGATGCTTTCTCCTCACATATAAAATATAATTACCTCTTTTTTTTTCTTGCATCAGCTGGGTTCTCTAGTTTAAAAAGTTATCTGTTGAAATTCATCCAGTCACTGGATGTACATTAGTATATCTTCTATGAAAGACTTATTCATCTATACCTCCCTCATCAGTGATAACTCTGTAGGCCTTCCAGTCTCCACGCTGTCCTAATCCATTTGCTATGATGATCTAATGCAGCTGTCACCAAACACTACCCCCTTTCTTTCAGAAACATAAGACTTCCAAGACATATATGTCATCTAAGCCAAGGAGACAATCCTAAGGGATCCACTTGACCTGTTAGTGCCTTCCTTCATTTTGTGCTATGGGTAGACCGGTCCTTTCAAGTTATCTGCTCAGCAGGATTACAGTCCCTGTCTAAACTGGAAGACAGCTTTGTTTTCCTTCTCTGAGTATCAATTCATCATCACTATGTGTGAAAGCTTGTGTTAAGCTACATGTTAAGCTTGCACGTAAGTGTTGCAGACCAAGTTTATGTATGAAAGACCTATAATTGTGTGTATTACTCAGCTGGGATGAATGGAAGACCTCTTTAAGCCAAATATTCTTTATGATGAAGAGCAGAGCATGAAAGGAGACCAAAACCTCTTTCTGCAAGTCACTGCTGTTTGCTAAAGGAGGCAGGGTTCAGCCTGTTCTTTTCTAATTCCACATCTCAGCCATTGGTGAATTATTTGAGGGGAGGAGGAAACAAAAGAATAAGGTAAGAGAGATCGGATGGAGCTTTCTGCCTGCAAATGACTCTGTGTTTCCCAGAGATGGAGAAATTTACTTAGCTTTTCAAACTTTAAACAGTGGCTCAGTCTTGCCTCAGTGCATTGGGGCGTGGGGGAGTGGTTTTCTTCATGCATGCCCAAAGAAGCCTGTTCATAGTTTGCTACTTACAGGCCAATAAATTACTTCTTCAAAAGGTTCCTTTCTTGATAAATCAGTCTACTCATGTGTTTGCACTATATTATGTAAGAAGAGCCTTGTCATCTTATTGAAATAATAGGACATTGCGAGATACCAAGTATTTATGGCTAGATTTAATGATTTTAAAGGAAGCAAATTATTGCAGCTCCAGGGCAGCAGTAACTTACATAGTGACAACTTATGCATGTTTTATGTACCTATTTACTTCAGTGTTCACTACAAAAGTATAGTTACCATAGCAATGACCATGTCACCAGATTTCTTTGCTAGTTCTGAAATACAAAATACCCATATGCCACCTGATCTGTGATTATTTTCTGCACAAGTACTGAAAGTAGAAGTTGAGAGTGTCACACACTTCTCTAAACAGACAGTAACACATTGATTTACAGAACATTTTATGGTGAAAAGCAGTTGGTGCAAGTGGATCTCAGGTCACTAGCATCCATGGTGTTGTAAATCCTTTGCCACTAAGCTGAAAGAAAAGCTTCACTGCTTCCTATCCATAGGGAATTCACTAGTATATACTTAACCTTTACTATTCTGTGGAATATTGCTACTCACATGCAATGTTCCAGGAAAACAGCATGTGGTATTCAGAAAGACATTTTCTCTGATTTTAAGTCTGAACTCGTACACAAAGCCATCTTTTGGCTATTTACAGCTTGTTAATGTTATATAAAATAGCATTACAAAAATTGGTGCATTTTTCCCCTGCTGTTGCTTCTACTTTAGAAATGGCAAATTTATGAAGAATTTAGGTAGTGACCTTCTGTACCTTGGGATGCAGCTCACTAACACCAATAGAGTTGAGAAGCCAAGTAGTAGATTTCTCAAATCAGATTTACCCCTGGGGCAGTGGCAGGCTACCCCGATGTGACTTGTGGTGGTGAGCAAATAAAAGGTGAAAACTCTTTTACCACAGATCTGGACTTCTTCTTGTAGCTAAGTTACGTTTTCTCACATGTACATAGTGAGAGATAACCTGAATACATATAACAATTGTGAATACAGGCATTTGAAGAAAAGCAGTTTGCGGGACTGAAGACTTAATCCACCATTTCAGTCGTTCTCCTTCAAGAAAGATTTGTGTTCACAGGAAAATTAATCTGAACTGACATAGCACATTATTTTGAGCACAACATCTTTAACTCAGATTTGTATTGTGTCCATTTGTGGACAGTCTTATGCTGGAGCAAGAATGGTTTGTTCCTGTTTAACTTACTTTGAAAATGTGTTTAACAAAAGAGGAGCAGGGCACATGAGTTATTGGACAAACATGTCAACACGTGGAGCCAGCCACTAGAAATTCCATGTGAAAATGCAAAAGTAAAATTGATCCACATTTACGTAATGGTTAATCTCTTTCTCACATTGTGCAGTGTCAGAATTCTTCCCACAAAGAAGGAATCTCATTTTGCTGTGCAGGGAAGTAGACATGGTGCTGTTAGGTGTTAAGTTTATCTGTATGAGTTGTAGGAGGAGTTAGAAAATTACTTTAGCTGGGAAGTTTGATCCAACCTCCCTAAGTCCTTGAACTGGATGGAGGTGGAGACTTGAGTGGTTCAGATTTCAGGCAGCAAGTAGAATTTGCTTATAATCATTTGAGAGCACAGGTGTACCATTCAACCAAAGACATCTGGTACACATGACTCAGGGCAGGAGACCTGCAAAATTAGACAATTCATTTGCTGGTGCGAGCACTGGACTTCAAGAGTACCTTAAGCTGTGTGGCTTTACATGAATTACCAGCTCAGGCCAGTAGCCAGATAGTTCTGAGATCTCTGTTGATGCTCCACTGCCTGATATAAGCATGCCCAAAGACCTATATTATAGTCTCTGCACTATGCACAGACATACAGGTACTAGTCCCTGTACGATTTACCAGGTAGCCTTCAACAGTGACCTAACCATGGTAAGGGTAAGCTCCAGCAAGTCAATGGAGTATGACCACCCAGCTTCACACTGATGGGTAAGTATGGTGGGGAACTTTGTTCAGACAGCCAACCCTTTCTACAGCTGATTTGCTGTGTGATAGATTAGGTCACTCTATGTCTCTCCACTTTTACCGCATACTGCTTTCATAGTCAAGAGTGTGTTTGTTCCAGCTGTGATGTTAAAAACTGTAACTCCATTTACACCTACAGGAATAGTCTGGCTGGAGTGTTTTTTTTATCATTACTGGCAAATACACTCAATACAGAAGCACATGTATCTTGTGTATGTTTGAAGGTATAACGTACACTCACATTTGTTGGCACTGCAACAGAGTTAGGAATAAATCTGCCTCAATTTCTGGATGAAGGCTGTCTTTCTCCTACTGAAATCTGACATCCAATTCTTGTTCTGTAGCTACTTCAGTATTGTATTTCTTTTCTGTCCTCTTGCGGATACAGGCCACCCGATCTGGAGTGGTTTCCATGTGTGCGATGCTGCTCTGCTGCCAGGAGCAGAGGACCTAATTTTTTGTGACATGAAAAGAAACTTGCTGGTACAGTACATTACTAAATGCTAGAGACTTATTTCATGAAACGGGAACACCGCAGGGGAATCTGGCAAGGAAGATGTGTTTATGTAACTGAATTGAGTGTTGCAACTGCCATCAGTTAGTTCCCTTGGCTGCAGTGAGCAAGTTGTGAGAGAAAAACAATCCAAACAGAGATCTTCAGACACTGAGGGCAGCTCTAATTACATACAAATAATTAATAAAAATGAAATGCAGTATTATTAGAAAATACAAATACCATTCATTTTCTTACATGATCATGTGTACTGAGCTCATTGATAGGACAGAAGCACCCAGGCTTTTGCACTTTTATTTGAAGTACATATTCTTTGGGTATCTTCAGCACATTCTGATATCCCGGGGAGATTCATGACACAAGAGTAATTGCATATAATGTAAACAAGATCTGCATTAGTTGGCTCTTTTACTCAGAATCCTTTTCCAAGTCCAGATGTGTGATGTGTAAATGTTAGGAGAACAGAGTCCTTATGAAGTAGTTTTATCAAATGCAGCTAGTCTTCCAGCAAAATGGAGAAAATATAAATTAGAGCTCAAGACCTTGGTCAAATCTGGTGCATAAAGTTTTATGGTTATATTTAATGTTCCATATGTGCTTTGGACAAGAGCCATGTTTGTAAAGAACTGCTTCAATATAATTTTTTAAAAGTGGCACTTTTAGCACAGTATCCTCTGCAAACTGTTCACTGCTCACCATGTAAGCACGCCAGGCTCCACATAAATTGTTTGTTTTCATGGTCTAAGCCTAAAATCAAAATGCCTTTTAGAGTATGGTGATTTTCAAAACATGTCATGGTAGATGTCATAGGTGACTTTTTGAAGCATAACTCAGAAGAGTTGATTAACTTGACTGAAAGAGGTGAGTGTATGATATAAAAATCAGGCAAGAGACAAGGAC
This sequence comes from Coracopsis vasa, assembly GCA_026283785.1. Classification (NCBI taxonomy): domain Eukaryota; kingdom Metazoa; phylum Chordata; class Aves; order Psittaciformes; family Psittacidae; genus Coracopsis; species Coracopsis vasa. The sequence goes on from JANHGB010022394.1 coordinate 6,760, forward strand.
TTAGGAAGATGTGTAAGTGTCTGCAGGCACTGAATATCTGTTCTGGCTTGTTGTTTATAACACAATCAGATTTTACTATGTTGTATGAGCACTACATTCCTCCTAGCTCTTTTAGGGGGAAAAAAAACCAACTCAGACCAAGGAGATTCTACAAATTTGTACCACTTTTCAGAGGCCCTGGTCTACTTTTTTTCTTCATTTCCCTAAATCCCTAAATAGCCATCTTTTTTAAAAACTTCCAATGCAGCATCTGGTGTGCTGTTATTGCCACTACTTTTACTCTGAAAGCGTAGCACTACTGGTTTAGAATGTTCCCATTCATTTGTTCTCTGGTATTTGGCCAAAAAGTTTTATTACTAATATAAGAGAAAGAAGCAAATTTTCAAGAGCCCAAATCGGAATGCAATCTGAACAAAAGAACAGCACTGCTTTGACCCTACAGCTCTTTTCAAATTTTGCATAAAATGGAAGAGACACGGCGTCTTGGAAGAAATCACAGGAATTCTTTGTGTTGGAAAGTGTGAGGCAAACTAAATAGATTAAAATAACTTCTGTTATATTTAAACACAAATATAATGCTACAGGCAGAGGGAAAAAAAAAGATTATTTACACTTCTAAGCACTCAGGAGGTGTAAGAAATCTGTAGTGAAGGGCTTGAGCAAGTACTTAGCTAAAAATAACTTGTCCAAAACTGAATTACTACTACTATTACTGTGACTACTAATTTCAGCTTCAGAATAATTTGCAGTCTTCCATTTGTCGTGTAATAAAATAAGAAATGTATCAGGTGCAATTTCAGGTTCATTTGCAATTTGCTAACATACACTAAGAAATAGTGATGGTTAACATGTATATAAATGTATATTAAAATATAATGTCAATCTGTTATCCCAGTAATTAAAAATTAGTTGTGAGACAAGTCCTAAAATAAATATAGCACTTTAAAGCAACAGAAGTAGAGGTTAAATGGTAACTGTTCGGAATTATAGCTGAGGATTAAAAAATGTTCTTTGAGTCTAGGAGTATGTAGAGAATGTGCATATGGTAGAGTCAGAGATGGTAAGTTTTTTATTTGCCTATGTACAAAATGTTATTGCTTGAAAACTATTATACATTTTTATGATCCTTTAGAATATACAACTGGAGACTGGTGCCACTAGGACAGTGTCCTTGCTTTAGCAGAGATTTAGAGAACTGCTTTTGTAAAAAGAGCACAGTTGAAAGTCAAAGGGGTTTTTTTATTCAAATGTAGACCAAATCTTTCATTTCTCTTCTGTCTGGACCGAGTGCAGATTTTATTTTTCCGCTTGGCTTTAAAAGTTGCCTGTGTGAATTTACAAACTAAAAAACAATAGCACATAGCAAATGGTACAGCCACCTCAGTCGTAACACTGTAAGAAAAATGTATTTGAACTTTAAAATTTTAAAACTAGTGAACGTATCAAATGATATTTTTAAGAGAGAACAGATAATCATTCATTGCTGCATTGATAGTTACTATATTAACAAGGTAAAATTACTTCACAGTAACAAGAAGATACCTCAGTGCTATTTAACATGAATGGTGATTTTACCAGTATGTCTCAAACAATAGCTGTATGTCTTCATAACCTTTCAGTGCTCAGAAAACTTGAAAGTGCCGATAAGTTGTGGTATTTTAGTGACTGTGATTCTGTTGCAGGCATGGGTTGGTTTTTTTCCCTAGTTAGAGGTATAGTGAATAAAAATACTTGTGAAAACCACTGATTTAACCAGGAATGGTTAGGAGAATTGGGTGCACATAGAAGACTGAAATACAGGTTTCAGAGAGGGAGATTGCCTTTGGTTTGTCAAGTTATATATGCATATGGAAAAGTCTTGTGTGTTTGCATGAATATGAACATAAAGTTGATGTAACAGGGAAGGCAAATGCCTGACAGACAAAACCAGTATGGATTCAGCTTCTTATCAGTGTTACTGCTGCATATCCAGTGCATCTGAGACCTCACTTGGAGTATTGTGTACGGTTCTGGTGTCCTCAACATAAAAAGGACATGGAACTGTTGGAACAAGTCCAGAGGAGGGCCACGAGGATGATCAGGGGACTGGAGCCCCTCCCGTATGAAGACAGGCTGAGAAAGTTGGGGCTGTTCAGCCTGGAGAAGAGAAGGCTGAGTGGAAACCTCATACCAGCTTTCCAGTATTTGAAATGGGCCTACAAGGATGCTGGGGAGGGTCTCTTCATTAGGGACTGTAGTAATAGGACAAGGGATAATGGGTTAAAACTTAAATAGGGAAAGTTTAGATTGGATATAAGGAAGAAATTCTTTACTGTAAGGGTGGTGAGGCACTGGAACGGGTTGCCCAGGTACATTGTGAATACTCCATCCCTGGCAGTGTTCAAGGCCAGGTTGAACAGAGCCTTGGGCAATATGGTTTAGTGGGAGGTGTCCCTGCCTACGTCAGAGGGGTTGGAACTAGATGATCTTAAGGTCCTTTCCAATCCTAACTATTCTATGATTCTATGACTTACCCTGCGAGCAGTGAAATGACAGAATTTGGAGATGTTCAGGGACACGTACTAGGTCTAGCTGCAAAGTTCATTGCCTTCATAGCAGCCTGTATTGTGCTGCGTTTTAGATATGTGACTAAACCAGTGTTGATAATAAAACAATGTTTTAGCTGTTGGTCAAAGCGATCATACAACACCAAGGCCTTCTCTCTCACTTTGCCTCCCACAGAGTAGGTCTAGGGGTGGGCAAGAGACTGGAAGGGGACACGACTGGGACTGTTGGCCCAAATCAATCAGAGATTCCAATACCATGCAACATCATGCTCAGCAGTAAAACTGGGGAAGTTTTTCCAACCAAAGTAGATGCTGCTTGGAGGCAGACTGGACATTGGTCTGCTCGTGGGACATGGAGACTGGTCACAGTTGCTTCACTTCCCCCCCAACATGTTTCTTCCTCCCACCTTCAGTTACTAAACCATCTTTATCTCAACCCCCAAGTTTTTCTCGCTTTTGGCTTTCCGATTCCCTCCTCTATCCCACTGCAGAGGAGTAAGAAAAAACTGGGTGAAGGCTTAGTCACTGGCCAGGGTCCACCCACCATACAGAGGATTCAGAAGGTTCATCAGATTTCCTTAACAGGCAAAGACATCCAGGCTGCAGAAAGATGATATAACATGACCACAAAACACAGTTCCATTTCCACACTGAAGGACATCCTTTACTCATTTCAGCAAGTTTAATCACTGCAGTATACCTGTCCCAAGAAGAAAATAATGGTTCTAGAGACCACCATCTGGAAAAGTTCTGAGGTACTACTTCCATAAAGGTTAGGAATTTTCATTGTAAAAGTAAAGATGAACCTGCTTAGAATAAATTTACACTATTTTACTCTATGATAGCATACTGTAACCAATACATACTGTCTCAATGACTAAACTGTAGCCACAGAGAAAGAATGTGGGTCTTATGGAAGCAAATCTAGAACTCACACATGAGGACTACAATTGCTACTGTCATAATTCTGGCTTCTTAATTTAAGTTCCCTGGCACAAGCAATATTCTCCAAGGTGTGAAGTCTTGAAAACACATCACTTCAAGCGTATGTTAACTTTTTCTTCCTGAACTTTACTGAACGACCTGATGCTAAACAGGCTCTCTAATTTATCATGTTGAAAGAAAGGTAGCGTCTTCAAAATGGACTTGTTAGAATAGCAGCATCTGATGAGTTTGCTGACAAGAACTTGCCTGGCACTGAAGACAGTGCTAAGTGGTCTGACTTTAGGTGATATCAACTTTTAACAGTCACAGGCACTGAGACCCTGAGAGATGTTCAGTGCCTTTTCAAAAAGATAACCTTCCAGCATAAAGATCTTGGTCATTTTTGTTTTGTCAAAGAACAATTGGTGGAGAATCTTAACATTTCCATCTCTGTGGTAACAGGGATACAACATATGCAGAGTACAAAATGGAGTCGGTTCTCAAGTTGCAAAAGAATTTGGGAAGCCAGAATATTTTGGAAAAAGAACAAATATAGCACAATTTTTTCTGCCACTTTGAAAACAACTCACAGCTATGGAACACTTCATCTCCCCACGGAACAGACGTGTCAGATGCATTCCAGCTAATGCATCCACGTGTTTTCTCATTTTCCACGCATGGAGCATGAATGTTTCATCTACAAAGTCTGTACATGGAAAACATTTCCTATTCTCAGGTTTTCAAGTCTAAGTGTTGTGATCATACTCATGTGGGCTACATTCAAATACAGAACTACAAGTTCTGTAGTACTTTAAATGAAAAATGCATTATAGAAGAAATATTATTAAAGGGCTCAGGAAACCTTCCTTCTGTTTATATTTCAATTCTGTAGAAAAATTATATCAATTGTACCCAAAAGGATTTTTATCCCTCTGGAATAAAGGACATAAAAAGTACAACCAGGGACAAATGTTCTCTACTGCTGTTCTCTGTTACCTTTTGTTCTTATTTTTGAACCCTACGAGAATTTGAAGTGGAACAGAACCAGATGTATCAGAGTTTTTTCATTCTGGCACATTCAGGCAAAATCTGCTTTACATAATTAAACATGACTAAACCTTAACTATTTAATTTAGGAGAGGTGCCTATCTATCAGTGACAAGCTGCAGTCACTCAGAGAGAACACCTAATTAAAAAAAAAAAAAAAAAAAAACAAGGAAAAAACCTTGTCTAGGAAAAAAAAAATCAAGGCCAATGCTCCACTCTTACCTCCCAAAAGAAACTAAATGAAAACTGTATCCCAAGTTAGAAAGGAAAAAATCACTGAACAGGAGTTCAGCTGTGGAAAGACTATCCTAAAATTCTTCCAGAAATAAATTCACCTGCATATAAAGGATAATGATTCACACTAGAACTGTCTTTGCATTAAACTCTGAGCTATTAGTTCAAACATGTTGAAAAAAAAACCTCACAAGAGTGATATAAATGATTAAGGACTAGAAAAGTCAAGGACTTGCTTCACTTTTGCATACTATCCATACATACATATTGCAAAATGGTGAAGAACAGTGGCATACCAGATTTGTTACTATTAAAACTATGCTATCTACAAACAAACAAAAACCAAACATCCCTCCCCCCCAAAAAAAAACAAAAAAAAAAAAAAGAAAGGCGCATTCACATGTACATACAAAGCTACCATATTCCAATCCCAGCTGCCGGCTATGACTCCAGCATGCCTCCTCTCTAATCTACATGCCATTTATGACTGTCTAAATGTATAAATCAACAGTAATTGGAATGAACTGGATTCAGCATATACCACAATCATAACACTTGATATAAATGTTATGAAAGTATTCAGAATCATTACCCAGCACCAGACATTAGAGTTCATTCACCTGATTTTATTCAGGTATCTATCACAAAACTAAAAGTCCACTATAATTCCTTAATTAGAAGTGGCACTTTCAGATTTAAAATTCAAAAATCAAAATAAAAGCAAATTATTATGGCACCGTTTCCCAAATTCCAGACCTAGAAGGTTATCACTGAAGACTCCCTGGGGCTACAGGCACCACTGGCTTTAACAAGCAACCTCCAAATGAAAGTACTACACTATTATCCAGCCCTGCCACTACATGCAAAAGGACATTAAAAGTGCAAAAGCCCTACAAACTTTGAAATCCTGTGGGACTTGCATGTGTAATACAGTCTGAGTATCAAATTGCCAAATTACTTCCAACTGTTCTAAAATGTATCCTTCCAGATCATCACAACTACAAAGACAAAAGAATTTCTCGGCACACTGGAAGTGACACATCAAAAAGATACCCCATCAAACTATTCCAAGATATCCTTCCTTATGCATGTTGTCACCTTAATTCAGTAGGGATTTCTTTTTTTGTGTCAGTTATCCAAAACCTATCAAATACTCTGTCAAGCAGTATAGCCTACCATGCCAAGTCTAAACAGTTGTTACCTAGCTCTACTTTTAAAACATCAGAATTCTTATCTTCTAGGATGAGTTTTGACCCAAATTAGACCCAAAAAATAAGAGTCAGTCAGTGTGCACTGGACACGCAACTAATTACTCAGTGCCTATTGTAGAACACACAGCCTTTATAAAACCTTTAGTAAAGTTCCTCATCACCTGTAGCATGGAGGAAAAGGAACTTGTCTCAGCTGTGGGAAGAATATGATCTTATGACCCAGCTAAAGCCTGCTCAGTCAACCACTTGCCAGCAGTCACTGATAATATCATAAATGCACCTACAGTGTTTCCCAGAGGAGAGATAACAGCTTACATGTTACTTTTATTTTCAGACCAATTTCTACCCGAGGTACACGCTTATTGAAGTGCTGTAGCCTTTTGTACTACAACTTGAAAGCCAAAAGTACGCTGGATAAGTAAAACATATTTTGTAATATAGCTAGCTAGAATAAATGTGTAAAAATGACAGAATAGATACTTGCTGTTTCAGCTGAATATGTTCAGATAGGTTTCACTACTCAACTAGATTCTAGTGATGTCTTTAAATAAGTAGATTTTTGTAACAGAAACTGGTATCAGTTAAGCTTTATTTGTCAAACTGATAGATGATACTTTCTGAAGTAAACATCACTTTTCCCACAGAGGTCTGCACTGAAGTACTCTTTGTCCTGCACAATGTCATCCAAGTCCTAGTTATATTCACTGCATATTTATCCAACACTCAATTAAATGTATTCTCAAATACTCTCTCTAAACTGTGTTTCTATTTGTTATCCAGAACAGGAGCCCTTAAAGATACTGTTACACTATTTAACGGCATACATGCAAAACCCCACGATTTTTTCCAGGACACAATTCTAATCCCTTCCTTAACACACCAAGTATCCTCAGATCAATCAATTCCTAGAGAAATTATTATCAAAATAGTTCCCATATCCTACTACATATCTTTATACAGCACTGCCACTTTTCAGCCTTTCCATACTATTTTTCCCCATTCTAATATATGCAAAAAAATTATGAAAGGAGAGATTATGCATTTTTTAAAAAGAAAGCAAACTGTTATTCTAGCCTGCATCTGGTCAAACACTGCCTACATCACTCAAATTCCATACAAAATGTTAACTTCCATATTCAGTATCTTTTTTTTTAATTTTTTTTTCCCTGTTATTTTTTTGTGCCACTAATAACAATAATACAGTTGTGGGTATTTTTCCTGCTACCCATGAACCAGGAATCTGAAAAGGTATATTAGAAGTTCCTGAACATGCAAGATAACCCTACCACTTCAAAAGTGAGAAGCTCTGCTGCTATGCTACCATCACAACTAGCATGACGATTTCATATGGTTTTTACTCACCTCCAACTTTAATTTGAATAGTGTGTCTGAGGTCTTTCTCCCCACCCCATAACTAACACTGATATGCTCTCGGACATAGGTGAACATGTATCAAGCTATAAATATCTCAGTTTTATAGAAGAGCATCAGGGTGCATGGAACCTCCACCCTACCATTTTCCAAAGCTGGAAAAGCCCATTTTGTCCTGGCTCCGTCCTGAAATTCACTCACTTTCCCAAGAACAGAAGCCAGAAAGCACAGCAGGAGAGGGCAGCAGAGGCTGTGGAATGCATTGACATTGCCTAGCAAGAAGAAACCCAACTATCACACCTATTAGAAAACAACTCTACATCTCAATGGCTAAACTCTCTACATCCTGACAAGTGGAAGGATAAGCAAAAAGATGAACATGGTAAAAAGGTACACGTCCTAATTGCATATTGTTTAGCTCAGAGGTCTTCAGGGAAAAAAAAATGCCTATGTATAAACAAATTCATAAATAGTGTCAAAATGTAAAGTATACTAAAACTTACGCCTGTTAATATAATGCATATACACTTAGCTTTTTTGTTCACACAAATTCTATATTGTATTGAAACTTTTTTGTTATTCTGCTTTGCTGTTTTTATGTTTTTCCTCTTCCATGTAAAAAAAATCCCACAACAAACAGCAATCACAAAAAAAACTAGAACACATGCAAGCAAATAACAAAGCAAATAAAGAATCTGCAGTTCTCTTAAGACTGAAAATGTTATGAGCACTAAACCTTCACAACTCCACAAAGAACATCCTCTAGCCAACTAGCCAGAGCATTATGAACCACACAAAATGAAGCAGGATAAATTAAAATCTCAACACATTATGTACAGTTGTTACTTCACAGCAGTTTACCTGATTTTCTTCTACCAAGACTCAAGCATGTTCAGAAACAGCCAGAAATGCTAAACTAACTAGGCATACCCATAACAGAAAACATATTTTGGGTGGGGGTTTTACTGACTGGATCAACATGTTCAGAACCCTGCTTCCTCAGAGATGTCAAGTGTTGTTAACGCCACTTAAGATGCCATTGATAATATTGTTACAACAGGGACATACTATTGCAACAGCTTGAAGAATACAAGAAAGCTCTTGAAGAATTATTGTAAATTACTGAAAATCAAAATGCACCTGTAATGAAAATCTGACTCACATGAAAACTGATTGTATGATCAAGTGATAGAAAGAAGTGGAAGATTAGAAACAAACGATAATTTAACTCCTAAACTTGAATGATACACCTCCACAGCATAGACTACTTCCAGGCACTAGCACTTCGTCTTTTCTTCTACCATGACCTAGAAATGAATATCTACAGTCTTGGCTAATTTTAAACTGTAAAATTTTGCTTTTAACAGAATCTTGAATATCTATCCAAGTGATTTCAATTGTAATGAAAACATTTTCCCACCTAATCTTACTTGTAAGAAATAGTGTTATTCTGAGTAAGTAGCACACTTTATGGCTAGACCAGATTCTTCTCTACAAAAATGATGGGTTTGGCAAATTATCACACTAAAGCAATAGAAAATGCAATGGCTGTCAGATGTAGTAAGCTTCAATTCAAGCTGTCCTTTTAGAGAACGTGATAAAATGAGGCAGGGAGGAGAGAAAGCAGCAGCAAAGAAGAACAGGATTAATAACTCGAAACCCAATGAAATATATTTAAGAATGCAGCATTTGTGACGCAAATTTGATAATAACGCACTCCTCAATAAGCTTCATTCAAACCTGCTTTGTGATTCATTGTCAAATAATTCTAGTGATTCATTAGCAGAAGAATGAATGACCTAATATGGCTTTGAGATAGACAGGATACAACCTAAAGGGAGATTTATCTAGAGCCATACATTTAAAAGTAAACATTACTTTAAGAAGTGAAACTTTTTTCATTTAAAAAAAAAAAAAAAAAAAGTAAAAAATAAAAAATAGACCTTATGAAATAATATTAATTTTTCTTAAAAATCCTCACCTATATCACATTGCTTTTAGTTTCAGAGGTGATGTGATTACTCTATATTAGCTTAATTACTGCATATTTATTTCAGCAACTTTGTGGATTCTAGTGAGCTACCTCAAAGACTTCTTTATTAGATCAATTCCAATCTGGGAGAGATATACATACACACAGCCCTGCACAGCAACTGCAACAAACAGGTTCAAATTCAGCGACCCCTCTGGAAGAGTTCTGCATGGGTAAAAGCACTGGAATACTTCGCATCACACAGCATTTTACAAAACAAGCCAGAAGAGAAAAAAAACATAGAAGTTGGACATATTAATAAGTATGCTATATTTTAAACCAATGCATACCAGCACTGAGTTTTATTGTTTTCAGTAGAAGTAATAAAAGCCTTCGAATGTAAGTCAGGTCTAAAGAAAGAAACACAGAAGTACTTATAAATACCTCCACACATACCAACAAGTTTCATGATAAAAGTTTAGACACTTGACCTAGACACTTAATATAGGATAAATAGCCCCAAAATATTCTATTTGGCTTGAATCGCAATAATGTTTTATTTTTGGATGAATGGGTAGATGCTTTCTCTTCCTTAGTTGTAATAACTTCCAATCATTTAATTATATTCTGGAGAACAGCTAATGCTCTAGCTCAAGATGCCAAAAAGAACATACTTAAAAATTGGCTTCAAATGACACAAATTAATAATCGTGAATAAAGGCAAAATTAGGTCCTTGCACGCTGAAAACAGTATTCAGTTGGTGACCACAGAAAGGGAAGGAGAGAGAACACTGACCTGTGAACATTCATGCTAGAATGACTTTAGCCTCATCTGAGCTAACAAAGGTATAGTATGAGAGAATAACATTAAAGGTTGGGAGGGGTTCTTGCTTTCTAGGTGTGAGTGGTTTTGGTTTCTGGGTTGGTTTGGGAGGGGGTTGATTTTGTTTAGTTTGTGAGTTGTTTTTGGGTTTTTTTGGAAGAGCATATTTTAGATCTAGGAACAAGAGAGATGTACAAGCTAAAAACTGAAACTAGTAGGAAAATGTTCCATACAAAATGTATAGAATAATCAGAATTACACAATCTGAGTTAACTACAGATTATACTAAAATATTATTTTGTTCTTCAGTGAAGTTTAAATATTTAAACAGGGGAAGTAAATACTTTCTCTGAGCACAAAAGAATTTACTTTGAGAAACACTTTCCACATTCTTCAGAATGCACAATACCTTTGGGATGAGGGAAGTACAGGGGAGCTACTACTTTCTAGGAGGGATCAACAAGAATTTGACTTCAGATGAATGAAGAATCTGTCACATGAGACTAACATGTCTGAAAGTACTTCAGTTTTGGGTTTTTTAAGACTACCGAGATGCAAACTGCACATTATTATAAAATACTAATAGTGTTAAGCAATTCCGTAACACAGTTTTGTTTCTTTGCTACATGTAACCTTTTCCATAATATGTACAAATTGTTGTAAATTGCTTATATTGTCTCTCTTCAAATAATGCAGTTTACTAGCAAGTCTTTCCCATTATGTAAGCTTGGTCAGGTGCCCCAGAGCAGCAGCACAGCACCAGAGGGCAAGCAGAAGTTGGTTATAAGCCACCTTTCCACTTCCCTTATCCTTTGCCTGGTAGGAATAAGACCCATTCTCAGTGTTATGTACAAAAAGCCTAAGGGCTGCTCTTAAACGCCCTTCAAGTGGCTGTTACACAAGCTGAAAATTGCCAAAACAGCATGGTAGCACAACAGTTTCTTTCAGGGATGATTCACCAGCTATAAAATTACTGCACATCAACACAGTTCTAGCCCTCTGCATTCCTTAACCTGACAAACTTAGCACTCAACTCTGCTACCATCATACTACAACCCAATATATCAGTGTTAACAGCCAGTCCAAAATCTCTCCTTTTTAAGTTACTGAATCCGCTGAAAACTGGAGTGCTTTATGTCACAATAATTTCAGATAGAATGTAGAAGCTTCCAGCTTTATCATTCCATAAGAATAATAATAACCAACCCCTAAGATTTCTCCACTGGACCTGCAAGATCTTACTTAACTGCTTTATCCATTAAAGATTCCATTGAAACAACTGACACAAAGACCATGAAAGGAGAAGAAAAAAAAATTACTATGACCTATGAGATTTTTGAGGATGACAATATTTTCACAATATTTATACACAAGAGCATCTATAGTATATATCTCAGAAATATATATCTTAGTGTATCTTGTTTTACAAATAAGAAACTATTGTAAACTTAAGACTCAAATCTCGGGAAATATGCTATATAACACTTCGAAAATTGTTTTGCTTCTATGAAAGGCATCTTAATACAAGAGCCTGGTCCACAAGACCAAAATAAAAAAAAAGATAAAATAAAAAGCTTCTTCACTAATCTAGCCAGCATTTGGTATCAGTCAGAACCCTGACACCAAAAGAGCGTGGCAGAAAAACATCATCCAAGCCAAACACCCTTCTTTTTTTTTTTTTTTTTTTTTTAGATGTCTTTTATTACAATTACAATCTAGCCATCACACACTTAACAAATGCTTGGGATTAGTTTAGAGACCTGAGAAGTTATGGATGACAAGACAATGTTGTGCATACATATTATCTGCAAAATTTAACTCCAAAAATTCTCCATAGAGATTTAAGAGGAAAACCAGAACCTCTCTGCCAGAATGCAGAAAGTCTGAGGAGCATCAATACTAGTAAAACAGAAAAAGCTACCAGTCTGATGCATAAGAACGTTCCTACAGACCATGCCAGGTTACTAAAAGTACATCATCTACTTAGTATCAACTGTTATTAAGGTAACTTCTATCCACCTTGCTCAGCCCACATACCTTCTACTCAGCACACTACCTACATGCATCTATTTTCAGTTCTTTTTGCTTCTCAGTTACCCCAGTCTCAACTTCATGCAATTCATCTCAGTACTCATCTTTAAATTTCTCGCAGTCATGATAACAAGAGTAACTATTATCACACTGCAACAGAAAAGTCCTCATCTATTTCTTATTTTCTGATAAGCTGTGAAAGAATTGAAGAGGAAAAAAATCCACCAATGACTTTTAAAGGTTTTTCTTTAAATCATGAAGGTACTCTGGATAGGTAGTAAGGTGACCCTCTACAGACTTACTATATCACACTGAATCAATTATGATGAATATGATAAAAACACAGTATCGCATCACAAATATTTTAAGATGCAAATTTTTAAAAAGTCATTTGTCTTTAAACTTAAGTAGTTTTCCATATACTCCAGCCAGATTTTAGGTTATGTTCTACTTACACACAACACAATCCTAATTCATATTAATTTAAAATTAAGAGAAGCAGAAAATATTTAAATGCACCAATATAATGAAATAAACCAGGAACATGTCCAAAACAATCCTTAAACACAAACCCAAGATACTATTTCTACTACTTTTTTTCTTCGTCCATCCTGGAAACTGGAAATCCAGGAATATTTTAATTTGCATGCATAGTATATAAAACCAAGCATAGCACATAGTTTTATTGTGCCTCAGTTAAGAGCACAAGTTTGCAGAAGTGCAACAAAAGTCAATACTTCACGTATCACTGCCCTATCACCAAACAATATCTCAACCGTATAGAGGGTGACATAACTTAGCAAAACTGTCTTCCTGACGCAAAGGTAAAAAAAATCTCCTGTGTGGCAGAAGTAGGTATCACCTTTTCACCCTCATGCTTTCACTGTATTACATCAAGTGGCTGACCACATGCACAATAAAATCTTCTGCCATCCACTACTTAAATGACAGAAATTACTTGTGGATGTGAAGGCCCCAGACTTGTACAGAAAATATATAAGAAAAACTAAATAGGCGATTTCTGAGTTGGTTTTTGGTTTTGTTTTTTAGTTTACGGGTTTTGGTGGTGGTTGTCTGGGGTTTTTTTGTGATATTGTTTGTTTATTTGTTTGTCCTCCAGGTCTGTCTTGTTTTTATGCAACTTCTCAGGGCTTTTGGCATTGATTTTTGTTCAAGTGGCAGCTGAAGCAAGTTACTTAATGCTTTCTAAGAAGAATAAAAATATTTTTACAATCATTGAAAAGAGCTGCAGACCGAGAAGATGCAGACTTTCCTGTGAATTGTTGCCATTCCTGTTTTAGCAAAACTGTCATATAGAAATAATTTATTATCAACTGGTAAGAACCTCAAGTCTTCCAACAGAAGTTGTTTTTTCAGAAATCTCAACAGATACTACATTGATGACTCAGCAGCCATGAATGAGCATCTGGCTTTAAAGTACATTCTGTGTCCAGTTAAACAGTGAAAGCACTTTTACATTTTAATACAAATTTCCAATATTGTTTGGCATTACCATGACTTTCAAGTGATGTATGCACACCACACACTAGGCCTCAGAGGACTTATATTACCTAATAACTACGTTTCAATACAAATAGAATTTTTTCAATTTTCAAAACATTAAATGTTTTTCAATAGAAATTTTCAATATTTATAGAATAGAAATTTATAGGGTTTCCACACACCATTTTATTACCCTAAACTATATCTGTACCTGTCATCATTTACTCATTTTTAAGTGTTACTGTCAACAGGAAAACAGACAAGAAAAGAATTTACTGGAGATTGAAAGTTCTGAAGTTTGAGTACTCATAGGTAAAAATCTACTTTCAAAATTAAAAAAAAAAAAAAAAGAAAAGAAAAACATCAAGGCTTTGCATTAACAGAAAAATGAGAATTTTTAGCCATTGATTTAGAAACAATCATTGTTATATCTTGTTATAAATGGCAAGAATCCAATTTTCTGATGCAGGTACAAGAATTCCTACATAAAACAGAAAAGGAAGTTATGAATTTAACAGGATTATTTACTCTTAATTTAAAAGAAAATTAAATTTTAATTTTTTTCCTTCTGGGCAAAAAATAAACAAACAACAACAATAAAAAGATTATCTGACAAGAAATCTTCTTACTTTACTAATCCTACCAGACCCCAATTCTACTGTCAATCAGAAAACATAAATAAAAAAAGGCAACTCAGCAACTCCTTCATCACTCAAACCAGAACATAACCAAACAGACAAGTATTAAGCAAAGTTAATTATGGCCTTCAGTTTAAAGTGAAGAAGCCAAAGCCACTCCTCTTATGTTCCCCACTAGGCCAGAATATCAGCTCAGTGTTGCAAGATCTAATAAGGCAGCCCTACAGACAGAAATAAAACAGACCTAGCATAAGCCCATAATCATATGATCTGTATTTTGGCAGCATAAATGACCAGCTTTACACCATCTTCCTTTGAAGATCAGATGATAGTAGAACAGAACCCACCAGAGCAACTCTGAATAGCCACAGCAACCTCTGAGTGCTCCCCAGTACCCTCATCTACAGCAACACACTTGCAATGTAGACCTGGCATTTCTACATATTCTTTTTGGCATTCCATATACACTCCACATACATCTGCTACCTCAGAGTTGCATGTTTATAGACAGACTATGAACTGATTTAATTTTACTCAAGATTTTCCAGGTCTTTCTGGAAAGCTTATCTCTTGGGAAAGCTACAGGGATTATTTATTTTTAATACCACACAAAGAGGCTGGAAGAGGGAGTCAACATGACAATGGTGAACTCATGAATGCAGAGCTATGGGCACAGTACCTCAGTTTCCCCTCAGAGCTTTCTTCTTCTAAATGAGGTAATTTTCTTGGACTACATGGCAAACCATCTGATAAAATAGTCAGGAAAACATTATTCATTACAGAGGTACAAGTCTCCTACAGCTGCTGAAAAACTTGAGAAGCACACTGCCTTAGTCTGAAGCAAACAGATAAGGAAGCTACAGCTCTGTCTATCAATGTATGACAAACTTGGATTGTACAGGGAACAGGGATGTCTACATTTGTGCATCTGCACTAGGCTAAAAATCCCCATAGAGGCATAAAGATAGGAAAGCAACTGCTGCAGTGGCATTCAAATACATTGGTGCATGTAGCATACTCTTCTGTTAGTGGACACCACACAGCCACTATCTAGAACACACTGCTACTATCCCACTCAGAGGAAACGTTATCAGGCAACAGACAGTAAAGCTCAATCCAACCACTGCATTAAGTATCCAGAAGGTCCACAATAAAACAGAAGACACATAAATTTACATCTTCTCATGTACATTGACTGTAGGGAAGACACCTGTAGAACTGTAAGCTAGTAGCAAACAAGTAACTATACTATCTGTTACGTTAACTCTCCTTAACTAATGTATTTGGAAAGAATAACTACTGTATCCTCAGGCTACTCACAAAGAATGTCCAACAACTGGATATTGTAAACTGAGTTTAACCTGAGCTCACAATTCCAAAGACGTTTAAAGAGAACTACCACAATCACTATAAAGCATGAAATCTGAGGAAATTCTCAGAACTTGTACAATCTAGACATCATGTCTATATGAGGAGCAGTGACAAAATTATTTGCTTGCTATTTGAAAACTGAAGTTAGATTTCACAAGTTCAAGCAAAAGAAGTTAAGTAAGGTACACTCACGAAAAGTTTGAGGTCTGCTGGCAAGGGGAACAAGGCCAAGGGAAAGAAGCTAAAAAGAATAACTGTCTTTATTGGAAAGCATTTTCGTTTTGGGGTTGGCTTTTTTTTTTTTCCCACTGATCTTTTAAACTGTAAATCTTTAGCCAAAAGTAAATTTGTTGACTGTACTGTACTAGCTACTAAGACAAAGATACTTAATATGGATATCATTTCAGCACTATCCAGCAGGGGAAACATTTCTTAAAGAATTATTACCACAGAACATGCTATGGTACTGTTACACAGGTATTCTCTTACACTTTCTGAAAAAGAGCATTTTTAATTAAGGACACGACTCCCTTACTTATACAAACTGCACCCCCTACATGGCAACTCCCACAGTGGAGACCCTATGCAGACAAATCCTCCAAGACAGCTTCCTTCAATTGTTTCATAGTACTATCCCATTGACAGGTTAGGATTTGCCTTGGGCTATGCTGACCAGCGCTACAGACCTCTCCCTATCAGAATAACAAGTTCTATTGTGAGAGAGCAGTATTTTTCCCATGAACTTGATGTTTCAACTTCATGTCTGGTTAGTGACTGAAAAGGCAAAGGCTTTATTTTAAAACTATTCTGGTTTTTAAAAAATACACATATTTTCCCACATAAATATGGAAAGATTGCCATGAAGAAAGAAACCAGTTTTATCCTTGAGATAATCTGGAACATTATGTGTTGGTTTTTTTTAAAGTTATTTATGTCTTCTTACTAAAAAATACAAAGTGTAAGTAAGTACTTATCAGCACTGGAGCAAAATAGAACATGGAACATTATGACAGTGTTTACCTCAAATAAGAAGTCCTTTGCATCTTCTCACATCCAGTAATTACACATTTCATGTTCCAAAAGACTATTTTGCACAGAGCAGCTGAAAGTGGAGAATGTTTACTGTCAAGCTCAATTCTGACATGTTTGGATCTCAGCTGTTTCATTACACTCATTTTTCCCCCAGAGTTCAAACTGACGATTTAGTACACAGAAAAGTGTCCAAATGCTTTTTGAAGGATGTTCGGCTACTTCTTTGTCATCAAATGTGCACATGAAGGATTACAGTAAAATTAAGCAAGAAATAAAATGCACATCTGTGTAAAAAATACAACAGGGGAAAAAAACTTCCCTTCTTTGAGCCAATAAACCAGAAGGCAAAATAAGCATGCTCTACAAAATGCATCTTGCTTTACAATAAACAGAAGAACCCTTCATAAATAACATTCTTTATATAGTAGGTAATGTGCTTTCTGAAATTTTCAAGGTGAAGGTTAACAAAGTTTTAAGTCTACTTTGAGTTTAGATGTAGTTTGTTATTGTCAATACCAGAAAGATACTCCACAGAAACAGTAAAGTGTAAAATGTTGAAGTTGGTATTGACACACATTTAAGCAAAACAATCATCACTTCTAAAAGCATTTCCAGGATGGGTAGTTGACCAATAGGAGAAATATTTCCATGACATCAAAAAAAACCCCATTAATCTTTAGTAAAAAGCACTTGCTTGGAATCAAAGGAAATACATATTTGATCCAAAACTTATTTAAAAGATCCACATTTCCTGCTAAATTACAACATCAATGTAGCTTAATGCTGTTTTACACTGGACACACTGTCACTCTAGAGCTAGGGAATTATGACCTCCAAAAATTTAAAATTGCTTTTGAAGAGTATTTGCCAACTATGTTTAAAACTAGCACCTCTGCAAGTTCAAGATATTCTTGCAATACGTCACCAAGTCAGCTCCTTTGAAATGTTCAGCACAGTGCTTACGAACAACAACATAGTTCAGGCAGTAGACAGAGAAATCCTTTCTGTCTTCACTTCCTTGTTTCACAAGCAGGATCTTCAGACACATCTCCTTCTCACCTGCACCAAATCAAAACCTTCCTCTCCAAGTTTGAAGTCTGTAAATACAGAGTCATTCACCTAAGGACCTTTAGATAGCCCACATTGTGACAGTGCTGCAGAGATTATCATGCAACTCTTTTCTTCAATTGCCTTATATTACAATTAAATCAAGTGTGTTTGCATTTCCGTATCACTGCAAAATACTGTTTTGTAGCTTGATCAAACTACCCACATCTAAACTCCAATCTGTAAATATAATTCAGCACATCTCAACATGCAAGATGTTTGCTCTGAAATTCACTTCCTCCTGATCTACTTTTCAATGCTCTGTAATAAGAAGCTGTCTCAACTTCCAAGTCCTTTAGTTACCTCTCCACTACCCTCACAAGATTTTTCCTCTGCACACCGCACATGTGCTTTCTGAAAGACAATGTTTAGCATCTCTCAGCTCCTTTTCTTCTGCCCTTTTTCACTTCTTATTGTCATTTAAAACACCTATTTTTCTATAACGCTTCCTACCTCTAAGCATTTACGGAGCCACACTTTAGCAAGAGGAACTAGAACACCTACACGCTCACACTCCAGCAGACGTTATCATCATCAAACTTCCTCATGTCATGCTTAATTTAAAATTTGTTCAAAACTTACAGAATTTTGTGACTGGAAGATCATCTCAACTGTCTACAAGCACATTATTTCCCCCTCAACTGCGTAGCAACTGCTGTTTTCCCTCAGGTGATGAGAAGCACAGTGAAAGTCCATACAGAATTTCAGACAGTGCCCTCCTCACCTGCATTCACATGCATATGTCCCCAGGACCATTTAAAAGCAGATTACAAAGAAAAAATAAAAAATAAAAAAACAAACAACAAAAAAAACCCAACAAGTCAATCTGTTCACTCAATCCTTAAAAACACTTTTGTGCTGTACATGTATTTTTTCATTGATAAAAGTAATTTTAAAGCAGTTTTTCTTCTCAAAGTGTATTAGCAATGCATAAAGGATGAAGGAACAACTTTTCTTCTCTTTTTTCCCCAGAACTAGCCAGTTGCTAAGATTTGTTTTTTTTGAGTTTTTTTAAGCCTGCATGCTATTGCTCACCTACAGGTGATGAAGAATGATGAGTCTCTTGGGAGTTTCCCACCCTCTATATTTCCTGTGTTTCCAATAGGTTAAAACAATTAAATAATATTTTGATCTTACCAAAGCAAAATTTTTTTTGAACAGCTGTAAAAACGCACATTAACAATAAAATTTGAGTGCATTCAGTGCTTCCCTCACACAAATCATTTTCAGAACACAGATGATAAATGAAGCCTTACAAACAACAATGATTCACATATCCTGGTAGGCCAAATATTTTGTCTGGACTGACTACAGACCAAAAAGACACAGCAAAAACAAAGAGTTTCCAGTAAGAGTGAGCATATCTTATGGCCCATATGTATTTAGCAAAAATTAGCTCCTCACTCACCTGCCAGAACGGCATTAATGCCAGTGTTCAGGCTGCTCATCGCACCTACCACCTAAACCCTATACAAGTACGTGCAAGCCAGTACTGTAAAGCAGTATAAGATGATCTCAAGAGAGTTTGGCCCAAGAGTTTAGACATATTTTGATATGCGTTCTCCAGTACTCTATAGGTCAGGGATGTGGGGAGTGTGCACAAGGCTCTGACATTACTGGCCTTCTGTCATACCAGAATTTCAAACAACTACTGTATCACTATTCAAACATACCCAAATTACCCACTGACAACCCAACGTGGCCCTACAGGAATGCTCTGCTGTCTAAAGATAACAGGACCTACCTGAAGCACCTTTTAGGAGAACAAACTGGAACACAGATCGAGTAGACTGCTTTTGAGGTCAAAATAACCATAGCCCAGAACAAGAGGATCAAGCCAATAGCTGTAGAAAGCAATTCCATCAATGCTTACTTGATTTAAACCAAATGGAAACAAATACATGCCAGTGATCACACTTAGGGGCAAACGCAAGCAGATTGCACAGTAGTCAGAATCATCTCATGATGTCATCTTACCAAACTACTGCATAACACTTTGTTCTTCACAGCTGCAGAAAAGTTCTGAACAATATGCTTAGTTTCCGAAACAAGAACAAAAAGAGTCAGTCTACTTCAAAAAGGCAACCAAAATTAACACCATTGTTTGAAATATCCACAAATGTCCACAAGTTAAACACTATTTGTTTGTGTTTTGGCTTTCAAAGGTTAACAGTTTATTTCATTCCCTCCTCTCCTAAGAGCGCAGATGCCAGGGTGACTTAAATTACATGTGGATCAACACAAAGAATGTAGTCCTTTGTAAGAGATGCTGAAAAATAGTGTTGTTGTATCCAAATTTATTTTAAACGTACACATGAACTTTGAAGCACCAGAAGCATTAGTGTACATTTATATTTCTTCTAATACCGACAGTCTTCACTAAAGCTGAACTTTGTATAATGTGAATTGTATCTTGTCTGTGTAGCATAACATTGTTTCACCTGATCTCTAAGCACAGTTAAACCAGTACTGTAAATGCTGTTAAATACTTAAGCAACTATAAAACAAAACCATCAACAAATAGAAAGGAATAAAATAAACATCCATGTGTTATTTTAAACAAGTATATTCTCTCAGGTTTTTAGGTAACTCTTTTAAAACTGCAATGCAAGAATTAAGTATGATTCTCTGCTTACATGCTAAATTAAATTGAAAGAGGGTAGATTTAGATCAGAAATTAGGAAGAAATTCTTTACTGTCAGGGTGGTGATGCACTGGCACAGGTTGCCAAGAGAAGCTGTGGCTGCCCCGAGAAGCTGTGGCTGCCCCATTCCTGGCAGTATTCAAGGTCAAGTAGGATGGGGCTTGGAGCAACCTGGTCTAGTGGAAGGTGCCTCACAGTAGGGGGTTTAAACCGGACAAGCTTTAAGGTCCCTTCCAACCCAAACCATTCTGTGATTCTACAATTCCATGATAAATCACCTATTTCCTTAGTGTCATTTCTCACCCCACAAGTAAGCTACACTGCCAAGAGTTTACACATCAAAAAGCGCTTCCAGGACATGCACCATTAGCAGTAAAAATAACTAAAATAAATCCTTGATCTATAATTTGCAAGTAAGAAACTGAAGGAAGTGGCTGTTTGAAATTAGAGCATAACTGAAGAAAGTGGAGCTGCACCCATACCCTAGCAGATAATTAAATGTCACTTGACTATGAGCTGATAATAAACTAATAGAATATAACCTCTCTCTTCTGAGGTTATGCCAGTCTCAGAATCCTAACTCGGGCATACTAGGATTACAAAGCAGATACTCTCCTCAGTGTCAGCAGATCATGTCCTTGCAAGAAAGAATGCTATATTCATTTAATGGCAAGTGCTCTGGACATATCACCCAAGTCCTGGAAAGCAGATGCAGGGACTATGAGAATGAAGACCTTAGGCCCACTGTAGGAGAAGATCAGGTTTGAGATCATCTTAGGAACCTGAATGTGCACAAGGCCACGGGACCTGATGAAATCCATCCACAGGTCTTGAAGGAGCTGGCGAATGAAGTTGCTAAGCCACTATCCATCGTATTTGAAAAATCATGGCAGTCAGGTGAAGTTCCCGATAGCCAGAAAAAGGGAAATTTAACCCCCATTTTCAAGAAGAGGAAATGGAAGACCCAGGAAACTACAGACCAGTCAGTTCTCACCTCTGTGACTAGCAAAATCTTGGAGCAGATTCTCCTGGAAACCATGCAAAACAATGAAAAATGACAAGGTGGTTGGTGACGGCCAATATGGCTTCACTAAGGGCAAATCCTGCCTGACCAATCTGGCGGTCTTCTATGATGGGGCTATGGAACTGATGGATAGGGGCAAAGCAGTTGATATCATCTACCTGGACTTGTGCAAAGCATTTGACACTGTCCTGCATGACATCCTTGTCTCTAAACTGGAGAGACATAAATTTGATAGATGGACCACCTGGTGGAGAAAGAATTGGCTGGATGGCCGCAAGCAGAGAGTTGCGGTCAAGAGCTCAATGTCCAACTGGAGATGGGTAACCAGTGGTGTCCCTCAGGGGTCGGTGTTGGGACTGATCCTGTTCAACATCTTTGTCACTGACATGGACAGTGGGATGGAGTGCACCCTCAGCAACTTTGCTGATGACACTAAGCTATGTGGCTTGGTTGATATGCTGGAGGGCAGGAAT
>JANHGB010022399.1:0-19005 GCA_026283785.1 Coracopsis vasa
CCATGCGGGTGCTGGCGCGCAACATGGCGCGGCTGCTCAAGGCGGGGCCCCGCTGCGACGAGGCGCTTCCGCAGCAGGAGGCGTGGATCGCCACGAACTTTATCCGCTGACGGCAAGCCTGACGGGTTGTCGGGCTGTCGGGCCGTCGGGCGATGAGTTGGCACCTGCCGGGCGGCGGACGGCGGGGTGCGAGGGGCGGGGAGTGCGGGGGTTTACCTCAGGCTGATGGGACGCGTGCTATGCCCGCTCCTCGGGGCTGGGTCGGAGCAGTCCCCGCGCCCGGGCTGCATCGCGTTCACCCGGCTGAGGGCAGGTCTGAGGGGCCGCCGCTGAGCGGGACGGGCAGCGGTGCTGCGGAGGGAGTTCTGTTACCAAGCAATGGGACTCCGGCGTTCAGGTCAGTGTGTTGGAATGTGCGGCGCTCTTTCTGACCAGGAGGAACAGCTTAGGGAGGGTGGGGGAAGCGGTGTTAAAGCTTTCCTTCTGCAAGAAAAGAAACAGAAATGCAAAACGGTGGGAAAATTAAATGATAAATATTTAATTAAACTTGCTAAGTGCCCACTACTTGTTCCATGTGAAGCTTCATGTTGTGAAATGCAGAAAAGATACTAAAATACATATTTTTCTAGGTTTGGCCTCCTGCATATTTACAAGTGTGACCTAAAAATAAAGCTTTTAGTTTTCATTTACTGTTCATTGTGAAGATCCCTTTAAACTCTTTATGAAACTTTTGCTGTGCAGCCAAATTATATTCCACCTTCCTGCATGACAGGAATTTTGTTTACTGTCTTTTGGGGGGGCTGATCCCAGCGATGGTCACTTGTCTGTTTTTGGTGGAGGAAGCATGTGAACATGTTGACAGGTACCTTTGGAAAAGCTGAGATCAGTTACTAACCTGGTGGTGCTGTAATGCAGGTGTGTTAGGAGAGTGATCTGTCCGTATCATTTTGGGATGTTCTTTGAACTGTCATCAGGAACTCACACCTGATGGCTTGGCTGAATGGACAAATGTCAGGTTTTTAACAGTTGCCATTTCCCAGCTTCTCTGTCCTAACTCTGTGTTCCAGCAAACAGAGCAGTCTCAACTCACATCTCCTACAATGAAAGGTACTCGATTTAAATTACCTCAGTGGGTGGTCAGCCCATGTTAAGTGTGTTTGCTGCTATCCTGGCATAGTTGCCCAAAGGTGATTTGTTCTGATTTTCCAGCCCTTACAAGCATAACTGATGCTCTGTCCTACTCAAACAGTTGCTGGAGTTTATCTGCTGGTCTTGCTCATCTCTAGCTTCAAAGGACATACCCACATCTGGGCTCTGGAAAGCCACAATATTGCTGCTGAGTTCTGCTTTTTATCACTGCAGTCAGTGCAGCACTTCACAACTGTGGTGACTTGTAGGAGTGGAAACTGCCTCCTTGAGCTCTCACACCCGTGATTTTTATGAAGGGTGACCTCGAAGGGGCAGTTCTCTAAGCTGACTGAAGAAGAGGGAGTTAGTGTGACCCAGGTGGCAGCAGGAAGGAGTTAAGATTTTAATAAAGTGGTTTTGACTGATGTTCTTCCATTTCTGGCCTGATAGCTTATTACAAAATATGCTCTTTCATGTGCCATACTTGCCAGTTGTAACTTCTCATCACAGTTCCTGTGCATCTCATGTCTGCATTTGTTTTATTCATGCTTTGGTATCTTTGTGAGCTGAGAAGTGATTTTGTGCTGGGAGGAAGCAGAGGGACTATTTGACTTATATGTGGTATTCATAGGAGTTGTATCTCTCCAAATAGACTCCATTTTTAATAAATGTATTTGATTGGCATCAGAAATAGTATTTAATGATAAATCTATTTCTAGTCAACTAATTCAAGGTAAATCAACTTCTAATGCTAAAGTTCTTTACTTGTATGAGTTCTTCACTTGACTGAGAATTCAGTTTGGAATCATGAGTATCTTCTGAGTAGATTAGGAGGAAATACTTGATTTGGATTAAAAATGGTTGTCTACTCTCTCAGCCCGACTGCAATAATGTGTCTGGAACATGGTGCTGTTTAATGGTGAGCTGGTTTATCAAAATGGTAGTTTTTATAACTAAAAATGTAAATTTGATTTAAAACATGTTATTGCATGTGATGTCTTCTGATGCCTGGATACGTTTGTCTGGGAATGTCTGCTATGCCAGTCATTACCCTTGTTTGAGCTCTGTGCAAAAGTCCTTATTCTTTATGCTGAATCCTCCTTATGCACTGTTCTCTTCTGACAAAATCTTTAAAACACCACATGAATTTCCAAAAGGAAAGTCTTTAGAAGATTCCAATGCTGAAAAGATATCGTCAGAGATTTTGTTGGAAGGAGAAAATAATCACCGTTTTTTTTCCCTCCTTCCATAAGCCTCACTATGAGATGGAGGTGCTGCTTTAGGAGAGGGTTTTGGTGTCTGTTTTAAAATACAAAATTAAGCCTTACTACAGATTTCGCTGACTCTTTTGAGGAGATTGAAGGGGAACAGTCAAATTCATTCAGAATTTGTATAACTGAGTTTTTAAAGACATACTATAGGGTAGCTGGAGTGCTCCTCAGTTAACAATTACTTGAGCTAAGACTTTGTCCTAGCTTTATGAAAGAGTTGTCTTGGAGGGATTCAGGAAACATGAAGTGTTACCATAGAGTGGCCCTTCAGTCCTTTTTCTGCAGAGAAGACTGGAGGCTCACCTTAAAGTAATTTTTTACGTGAAGGTAAATATTTCTTACTCTATAAATTTATGGAAAAATACTTAACGGAAAACAACACAAAAACAAACCAAGTCCCTAGCTGTTACATCTCAGATGCTCTAATTTGTAACTTCTCTTTTAGCAAGGTCTTGGTGGGGTTGTAGATTACAGTATAGGGTGCGGGGAAATCTGTGTGACATCTCTGACTTGAGACAGTACAAATATGCTAATATGTCACTCAAGCAACATTTGTATAATACATAAGAAGCTAATAGGCAGGAGTATGTAGCATTTAATATTGTACAAATACAAATGTGGTGACGGCCATTTGTAGAACATGATGTAGTATCATAGAATCATAGAATAGCTAAGAGTTGGAAAGGACATTAAGATCATCTAGTTCCAACCCCCTGCCATGGGCAGGGACACCTCACACTAAACCATGTTGCCCAAGAGTCCGCCCAACCTGGCCTTGAACACCATCAGGGATGGACCATTCATAACTTCCTTCGGCAACCCATTCCAGTGCCTCACCTCACAGTAAAGAACTTTCTTCTTATATCTAATCTAAACTTCCCCTGTTAAGTTTGAAGCGATTACCCCTTTGTCCTATCATTACAGTATCTAAGGAAGAGTCCCTCTCCAGCATCCTTGTAGGCCCCCTTCAGATCCTGGAAGGCTGTTCTGTGGTCTGTGTGCAGCCTTCTCTTCCTCAGGCTGAACAGCCCCAACTTTCTTAGCCTGTCTTCATATAGGAGGTGCTCCAGCCCCCTTATCATCCTTGCGGCTTCCTCTTGACTTGCTCCAAGAGCTCCATGTCCTTCATGTGTTAAGGACACCAGAACTGTACACAGTACGCCAAGTGAGGTCTCATGAGAGCAGAGTAGAGGGGCAGGATCACCTCCTTTGACCTGCTTGGGTCACACACAGTTTGGGAGGGAGGGTTATGTGTTTATTTCTTGCTCTTTGTAAAACAATCAAAACCCCAAATAGTCAGTTGGCACCAAACTCAAGTGCTTTATCTCTGTTATATTCTAACTATAAATTCTGTCATGCACAAACGTGTGGTTAAAAAGTACTGCACTTGCTTTGCAGTATTTGTGTTTGGTGTGTGATAGCTGAAAGGAAATTGGTGGCATATATAGCCTACAAACTTTTAGAATGGCTATGTTCATAAAGAAAATGTATTTTATGCAATTTACTGGGCATAGTAATAGGTTTTATTTTTTCAGTTTTATGGGTATTTGCCTGAGTTCTCATGTCATCAGCATAGAACAGACTTTAACAAGGAAACAGTGGATGATCTAATATAGGGACTGCCTCCACAAGAGGAAGTATCATAGTAAATATTGAATTGAAGCAGCTTCACCATGAAAATTAGCTTGTGCATATTGATCAGCTCATAGCTCATTCTGAAGAAATGTGATGTTCTAGAACACAAATTGAGTAGAATACAAAATGCAGATGCAAAATCCCACAATCTAGCACATTTTGAAAGCCTCAGAATAATTTGGGAAAGTCATGAATGAAAATGGGTGCAGTCTTTTATACACCAGAAATAATTTTCTGATCCTTTCTTTGCCTTACTATAGTTCTGAAATACCCCTTCTTCCCTCACAGAATAGCCTTATTCTTTGTACTCACTTGGGGCTTTTTTTACAAATTCTTTTTCATTGTTAGGGAATTGTAGGTAACATTTATTTAGAAAAATGTGGTACACTATTTCCTTTCCTTTAACACAGGATAAAACAGAATCACAGTATTTTGTAGCTGAAAAGAATGCCCATATCAGCTGGGGGATTATTTCTGTTTGAGACAGTGTAACTCAATGAGGAGCAGAAGCCTGTATTGGAAGGTGAAATACACCCAGTAATCTGTACTGATACTTAATTGGTTTTGACTTCACTCTGAGAGGCCTTAGAAGTTCATTTGCATAAGTGAACAAAATGTTGCATTTGACTCACAAATGAGATTAAACTACCCGGGGAATGTTCAGAAGCTTGCCTAATTTAGAAGGCTGCGCCTCTTCAAAGCTCTATGTGGCCTGCTCTGAGCAGCTCAGTGGAACCATTCCACCAGTCTGCTTCAGGACACTGATATGAGAGGTTCACAACAGGAATGTGCACCTCTCTAGCATGTCCCATTCAGCTTGTATTTCAAAATGTTGTTTTTGCCTCCCTGAAAAAATCTCACTTGTAGTGAGGAAAAAAGCTCTAGGTTATTCCTTCTTCCTTTTCACCCAGGCCCTGTGAGCCAGAACACAGCTAAGACTCCCTTCATCCATCTCTCTTGTGGCTGCTTTTATACATGACTTCAGTGTTGCAGTTTTGTTCCCCTTTCCACCAGGAAACACTGTGGACTCACCCAAGAGATTATCCTGAGAAAATTTTGCTAGAGACTTGACTCTGTTGTTAACAAAGTATGTACTAGAATCATGTTATATTTTACCAAGTCTTATCACAGCATCTTGAGTTTTGATCAATTTTTCTTTTTCATGGGGATGGGTTTAAACTAGTGCTGTTCAGTGACCTCTTTAGTACCCCTTCGCAGTCATACACCATCACTGCATGCACTACGTAATTTTAAGTCCTCTTCTATGTTAAGACATTAGAAGACTTTTTAAATAAGGTGTATTGCCCTTGTGGAAAAGAGCAGGGAATGTCCAAAATGGCTTAATATGTCTCTGCAATTGCATTGTCACAGCTGCTTAGGTTTGTGCTTGTGTTTGGGGGTGAACCCCAGCAGTTGCACATCATATAAAAAATCCAGTGACAAACTACGAAATGAGGACTGTATGGATCATGAGCTATATATAAAGGTCATAGTTTGCAATTGTTTTAATTTTTTATGAAGCCGCTTCATTTAAAATCTGTTGAAGAGTATCACACCTGTATTTTACCTGTGTTACGTAAATTATTCTACTGCATTTTTTTAAAGTGACAAAAGCACTGAAAAGTCTGGGTTCTTACCCTACCTGCTCTTGAGAAAAGAAGAGAAAACAGGAAAGGAATTAATGCAATAGTATTGCTTAAAAAAAAGAAAAAAGTCCAGACCTAAACTGTGAGAGTACAGGAAGTCTACTCCTACAGATTTTGGCTGATTTTGAAGATAAGCCATCAATCTTTTGGAGTTTCTGTAAGTGCAGATTTCATTTTTCTTTTTTTTTTTTTTTTGTTAGAAATGTACTTAGAACATAGGCCAAATGTCATGATTTTTGTGATTATTATTAATGTGATTTTGTGATTATTATTAAAGATATTTTTCATTTTAATTAGTAAGCATGGACAAATGAACACAGTTTTCCTTTTTTATTTGAGACACTTAGCAAAAATGCTGAAATATCAAACATTTCCTCAGTAGCTACAATATTGCCACTATGTACAAAATATTTGATAAATGTAGTACACATATAAAAATACAGTATGCATTACATATATACAGTACAATGTGCAAAACATATGGCATTCAAACATATGGAATTGATTTTAGGGGTGCAAACAGCAAATACAAAGGCATCATGGTTTCTTATAGAAAGGCAATACATTAACTGACGCCCTGATTGCCATAATTTGCATTTAGTAAAGTAGTGCTTAAATGAAGAGGGCCCTAGAGACAGGTGTCTATCTTCTTCTTTCCACAAAATGAGATGCTAAGACATAATTATGACTATGAAAATAAGAAGAGAAACACCTACTAGGGTTAGCATTATTTCTACTGCAAGCAGTACTGTAAAGAAAAATCCTATCTGGAAAAAAGCCTGTGCTAGTACTTAATACAAATTTCTCAAACAACAAAAACAAATCTGTACTGTTAAACATCAAAACCAGCTTTCAAAATATCTACATCCTTAATTTTAAAAAAAGTATGGATAATACTTCTGGGGACTTAATTTCCTATGCTTCAAAATACAAAGTGCCTCCTTTGGCAATATAAATGGCAATACTTTGGTTCCTATTTAAATTTTTATATTATTATAATTTATTTTAGGCTGTCTTTTGAATATCTGAGCTGTATTTTTTTATAAAAATAGTGTGATTATATAGTTATTAACCATTCCCTGCTTTTTATTGAGATTTTTCTCTCATAGCTAGAATGGCTTTTTGGCTAGATTTCTAAAAATATGCACTTTTAACTTAAAAAGTCTTTAGTCAGTATGGACACTACAGAATGATGTAGGTGTCTCTTTTTTGCATTTTTTATTTATTCCTAGCAAATTGGTATAAAAGGAATATTTGAGATTACTTCAGGTTTTATGGATGCTCTTTATTGGCTATGTGTATACTATATGCAACTCCATTCCACATATCTCATGTTAAAAACCATCTGTAGTGTGGTCTATAAGTCATCAAAAGATGACTTAATAGACCACAATATAGTTTCAACAGATCATTAACTAGAGATAAATGAAAGAAATTTTTTTCCAGTTTTAATAGGATTTGCTTTAAGTTTATAATACACTGAAGATGTCATCCAAATAACAATAGTTTATATCAGTGAGCTGTACTGAGTTTGATTCAATAATGCCCTTCCAGTTACATGTATTCTGTGATTGCATTTTCTCTGCCTTGAAAACAGTTCAGCAGCTCGTGCCTGGTTTCCAACTACAGTGCCTGCGCTTTTTAGGCATCTGAATGTTTGAGATACATAACATTGAAGTTTAACATTGAAACTTCCATCTTGATCACCCGCTAACTTGAACATAACTCCTAGTGGTGAATTTAGAAGTACCTTGGAAAGAAATTTCGGTATTAAGTAGTGATTATTTCTAAAAGCTGTGGCAAGCTGTTGCCTCAACTTTTTAAAGGTCTGATTCTGCAAGCTCACATTGCTGGATTAGAGTCTAAATTTCTGTAGTGAACAACTGCCATAAATACATTTTATTCTCAGAGAAAACTGCTATATTTATGACAAAGATTTCTGAAATATTTATAATGTTAAAAAAAATTTTGCCTGTAAACTTACTTGCCTTAACTAATGCTGAATGGCACAAAAAGTGCATAACCAATACCATTTCTGTATTAAATGCAGGATGTCACTCCTCTTGATTTAACATTAGCCTTGCAAAACATGTCTGAACTCTCTCAGTGTCTAGAAGTGTAAACGCCAACTTTTGATTTTCACGCTGATAAAATGGCATTCCTAATTACTTTGAAGGATCTACTAACAACACATTTGACGGGATATGTTCCATTAGTATACTGCAGCCATTACATGGCGAATTTAGTGCCAGCGCATTCCTTTTGCAACTGTTCTCTTAATGAGAAGTATTCAGTTCTGCACAGTTGAACTGCACGGTCATGATTAAATTTCTAAAGATGTATTGTATTTGTGTGACAAAAATTGTCATGTAAAACATGCACACACAGAAGTCTTAAGCAAACCTATTTCTGCCATAACAGGCATTATAACTATGGCAAATACACATTTCAGAACAAAGTCTAAAGCAAACCATTATATATAAGGTTTAATACACAAGTCTGAAATGTACAAAAAAGTAATCACACATTCCCTACACTACAGTATTTGTACTTCAGAAACTAAAATGATCCCTTAATTTTTTATTTTTTTATTTTTTTTTCAAATAGACTCTTAGAGTAGAAAGCTATGCTGTACTGATAACAACACATCTCAACTGTCTGGGTTTATTTCTGCACACAGATTCCTATGGATTAGTTAACATTCACACTGCCAGTAAGGATAGTTTTGTAGCAAGATGACTTTGCCAGTTTTAAGCTCTATTTACATGCACATCAAAATGACAGTACAGTTGCTCTAGGTTTATCTGTCCTCTAAAAATGAATTTACTTGCCTCTTAATCAGAAGGCAGGGTCAAAAAGGGGTAACTCTAACCACATGTACGTGGTATGATGTCTGGTGTATTACACGTAATAAACTGACAGTACTGCAGAACACTAAATTTCATTCAAAGTTGTTCCTATCAGACCAAGACTCC
The DNA here is from genome assembly GCA_026283785.1 of Coracopsis vasa. NCBI lineage: Eukaryota > Metazoa > Chordata > Aves > Psittaciformes > Psittacidae > Coracopsis > Coracopsis vasa. The sequence continues at coordinate 8,656 of JANHGB010022399.1, forward strand.
TTAATTGCTATTCTCTTAACAGCTGAGGGCACTTAGTATCTCAGAGTATTAGCTCTAAAGATCATATGATGAAAAGGAATGCAAAAAGTTGAATGTGTTTGTTCAGCGTTACTGGAGAGTCGTATACCATGAAATTTTAAGGCAGATAGTCCATGTGTAATATTGTACTCAAGTATTGTAGGCACAGCAAGAAGCACTAAGGAAGGATGTCTTTTAGCTTCATCTTTTGTTGTGAAAACCTCCACAGATTGTTTTTCTTTACTTAGTTTCAGATTAAAGTAAATCCTGGCCTGTAAAACTATTGATGATACATAATGATTTAAAGTGCTAGTAGCTGGATATGATGCAAACATATGATGCCAGTTTAAACCCTAAACCACTGATATAATCCACTATTTTATCTGAAGCCAATGGAATTGTGTAATATTAGTAAACCAGGCTGCATTGTGCATCTGGAGACAAATTTGCAGTTAATTCCACAACACTTTCTGACAACAGTATTTGGTTCATGTTACCATGACACTGTGGTGATTTTCTTTTTCATAAAATGTGACAGAGTTCGCTAAATAGTTAACAGCTACTTTCTGTTTTCATTACTTCTTTGATACTCTGACACATATCATTAAGAAGTAAACAAAAGCTTCAGGGCATTTTTCCATTAGTTCCTACAAAGTTTAATTTTTGAAAGATAGTGGTGAGGAAGGAATTCTGCAATGAGCTCAGTTTTCAGACTAGAAAATACTGTCTCATTTCCACTGTTCAGGAAATAGGGGAATTTATCTTAATTTAGGAATTCCCTAGTAGGAAATAATTCCAATTTTATATCTGATTATCGGCCTACATCATCTGTGGCAACATTTAACAGCTATCACCTGAGAGACAAGCATAGAATGTCAAAGTATTTTACTTCTGTTTGCATTTTGTGTTTTTGTTTTTTTTTTTTCTTCCACCTGCTTTCATGATAGACTGAAAAAAATTACTAAGGGCTTCAAAAATAGTATTTCCATGTGCTGTGCTTTGAGGTAAGAGCTTAATTTTTGCAATTATCTATTTCAGGTATGAAATATGTCTTATCATGAAACAGTACATCCTGATACTGCTATTTAGGATTCTCACTGAGCAGTTTCTCTGTTTAGCTTCCCTGATGTTATGTAGTGGTAGACAAAGCTGTTCAATAGATAAAGTATTCAATAAGAAATGATGGCTGTCCTGTCAGTACTGTCCCTGCAACTCGGTCTGATCCTACAAACATCTTTTACTGAGGGCACTGGGATAGATGCTTGCAGGATCATAATGCACAACAGCATGAATAGAACTTTTCTACTTCCTCAAACTGTTCTAATATGCTGAGATACTGGGTTCAACATTCTAACAAATATCCTCAAGCACACAGTAAATTAGGATATTTATTATTTCCATTACAGTAATCTCTTGTTTGAAGACCACTGTTCCCCTCTGTTTGCAAAAATAAGCTATACAAAGTTAAAAGAGTATACAAATAACTGTCTGATATACAGATTAAAACCTAGTTATTAAATCCAGAGCATCGCTATAGAAAATTCAGTGTTCTCAATATTACCTGGCGTAGCTACAGTGGATTTCTTGCAGTTACACTTAATATCCCTTTGGATGCAGTTAAATTCTTCCCTCTTGATTAAAGAATAGGGGAAGAGTTTTAAAAACCACAAAACCAAAATATAAAAACAACTTGAACAAATTAAGAGACTAGATATATGAAATTTCACTGAACCAGCCAGTGCTTCTACTTGCCTTTGCCCTCACAATTAATTTTGAACCTGGCTCAGGCTATCCACAGGAACAATGAAGTGCAGCAATACCACCCCCTCCCCCAAACATTTGCTTACTGTGTCAATACAGTTGGCTGAAATCTGACCTTTTCTTCTCCAAGTTTAGCCACGTTGTATTTCTCATTTAAGCATTACAAAGTCAAAGACATAACTTCTTTCTTAAATATTTGTGATGTATTTTACCTTGGGATACTTTTAATCAGTAAGTACAATCATCCTTTCTTGAATTATGAAATACAGCTTTCAGAGGGCCCTGATCTGCATTACTACTAGGAGCATAAAGTAATTCACTGTTGTAAACTTGAAAATCAGTATGGAATTAGCTTCAAGCATTTGTTCTTCCAAACATTACTGTCTTAATTTATCTTAACTGCAATCAGAATAATATAATAATGGACCTCTGCTGTAAAGAGACTTGCAGGTTGTGTTCTCGTTGGCTACAGCTTAATCCCAGTGCAACTGTAGATCATGTGGATCTAGAAAGTCAGTGGAAAACACGCTAGGGGCAGTAGAACTGAGAGGAGTGAGTCCCGATGAGGAGCTGGGCATTGTGATGTCTAGCCATTCCATATTGTCCAAATTTGTATCAGGAAGGTCAAGAGACAGGCAGGAATTGTTACTGGTAAACTGTGGGTCGGATGTTTCCATGGGTGAATGAGAGTGATCTAAAATGCTGGAGTGATTAAGTAGATCGTTCTGGAGGTCTTCAATCAAAGAAAATGACTCTCTGTCCTCATTACTGCTTGTCAGTTGAGGAATTTCATTACCTGATGGTAAAGTTCCATCCAAGAGGGCTTCAAGTTGGTTTTCCAAACTTATAGACAAGCTGGTGGTTGGTTCTAATGACACAGGAGGAGGGGCCATTTGGATTTGTGGTGGTGGGCGGGATATCACTGTGTTCACTGGCATTGTAGTGATGTTGGCTGTTACTGGTCTCATTTTAGAAATGGGAGATGGTTCCTCCTTTATTGGAAGGGTAATCTCTGTAATAAAACCAAAACCAAAACCACCCCACTATTGAATACAGAAAAGATAATGACATATCCTTAGGCTTACAACATGCACCGCTTTTTCGTACACTTTGAGATGCTTCCACAGTGAACTCAACAGAGTAGGAGTAATTTTGCTGTTCTGATATACTAACCCTACATACATAAGATCATGTCAGGTACTCTGTGAACAACAAAGTATTTTAAAACAAGTTCCAGAGTTCTGCTTTCAGTAATACTTCAGCCAATCAGAATATTTATGTTGATGAAAAAAGGAACAATTTTCTAGATGTTAACTTTACCTCATTCATGTTTATAGTTCTGACTAATCAGAATAATTATGGAACCAACGCATTTCTAATTTTCAGTTCCATGCCTGTTTAGTACTATGTCCACCTTGATGATCAGAGTCACAGAGATCAATCTAGGATCTAAAATTACTCTTTCTGTCAAGAAGTTCCAGGTAAGATAGTGGCATTAACAATAAAAGGAAATAAAGTATAAGTTCCAATTAATTCTTATACATTAATGGAATCCAAAAGTAAGATTAGACAGACCAGCACATGGAAATAAATCCTCTAACACAGGTGACATTTCTGCCAGCAAAAGTACACCTGACAATGTATTTTGCAGCAGTTTTCCAAGCAAATCACACATCCTTAAAACCTGTAAGAGCATCTATTAAAAGGATTACTTAGTAAAAGCAAAGCATTACTAAATGGACCCTCTCACACTCTTGAGGTGCCTTAATAAACTAAATATTTTTCTTTGTAGAACTTGCTTATGTAAGTACAAGAGCCCTGAATACTTTACTTTGTCTTTCACTAAGATGATCAGGAAACAGCTGCCCTTTTATTGCAACTTCACAAACCTTCAAATAGGTTTAGTAACATAACACTTGAAGATCTAAGTAAGCACAGCAATGTTTCCTACATCCTCTATTCCAGTTCAAACTACCCATGCAATATTTCAATAAAAGCACTGACAACATTCTTCCATTTAGCTTGAGTTGTTCACTGCACAGGTCACTTATCTCAGTTTGTCACTGTCTACTCCATTTTCTTCAGCTGGCTTTGCAATTTGCTTTGAAAAAGATAAAATACTGCAATGTTTAGAATATGGCTAAAATCTAATAGCCCACAATCAGTCACTTCTGTCTCGGCATTCCTGGCTGTCAAGATCCTTATATGACAGTAGTACAAAACATTAAGTTAATTGAATTGCTTGGCACCAGAACATTTCCCAGTATTGTAATGGCTTCTTGGTCTACAAAGCCTAATTATGCCTGAAAGCCACCTCCTACTGCAAAGCTACCTTTGTATGTTACTCCAGTTATTTCGTCTGCTTTCTGATAGCTTCCTTATGTTAACTGACATAGAAAGTTTTTATTCATCAATACCTTGATGTAGTTCATACATACTCTTTCTGGTAATGTGTCTTTGGTGTTTAAGAGCTGATAATACGTGGTTATATTTAATGAAATTTTAGTATCAACATTGCTTTAACTTTTATTCTATTTTTTGTATTATTTCAATATGTGTTATATGGACTTGCTCCACTTTTTCAATTTTGATAAAATACATCTGTGGTAACCTAAGGCATTCTTTTCATCGTTTGAATGCTGTGTGGATTATTACAGAGGTCTGCCTGGGCTAATTTACAAGCAGAGAAGTTCCACAGCAGTTTGACTGCATGTGTTTTGGTAAATGTTTCCTTTAATAGATAATTAATGCAAACTTTCAGAAATACAAGTTTCATCCAGTTTGTAGAGCTTCTATCTCCTCTCCCTGGGAGAACTCTTTCCTTTCATTCATTTGAGTATAGTACTGCGTTTTTATTCTCAGGTTTTAAATCTCTGTATCAGACAGATGTCACTTAGCTTACCTCCGCTCTTGATGAGAATATCAAAAAGATCATCCATCTGCTGACTGTGCGCACTGGAAATCTGTAGTGCATGAGAAAACAGTTATTCTTTTTCATGTAGTGTTTATGCCTAAGGTGACTGAGCCTAACACTTCTCAATGGTACATAAGTACTAACCTATGATCAAGACAAAAATTCTTCATATGAAACTGTCAATCTAGAAAACAGAGAAATAGTTTGGACAGACACTTGTGAATCCCTGTGGTCATTTTCAATACAAAGGAATAGGGAAAAAATCTGAAAAGCAAGACAGATTTCACGAAGGCAACCCAGAAGAGAGGTGCTGAAAGCTAGGACTAAGAAGGACAATTACTAACCCTGTCTTGTACCAGGATAAGTATCTGGAATAACTGCTGTGCTTTGGGGGGTGCACCCTGAAATGCTTTCTCTCAGAGATAGCCTGCGAATAGCCATCATGCAAGATGCATTTTGTTAGGTATGGTTTTGTTGGTTGTTGCCTTGTTTGTGTTTGGTATTGTAGATTTGGGGTATTTTTTTCTATGTTTTTTCCAATCTGTAGATTCATGTTCTTTTTTAAAAGGGAGGGGAAGCTTTCATCAACTGTTTATCTGTTTGTTTTAAACAGCCATCTCCTGAATATCTGAACCTTAAGCAGAAGTTAAAAAAATCCCCACAAACCCATTCTTTCAAGAACTGTCCAGGAAAAACAGACACTTTCATGCTGGTCTCAAAAACGAAAACAGTGTTTTAAAACACTGTTTTACTCTGGAGATGGGGCGTAATTTGTTACACTGTGGTATAACTCTGTTATAACCTTTGTCTGGTATAACTGTTATAAACTGGTATAACTGGTTATACTGTGGAGATGGGAAGTAATTTGTCATCCCAAGATCTACCTCCTGAAGAGAGGCCAGTGGGGAGGCTAACTGGCAGTCAGTCATGTAAGACCTGTGTGCCTTCACCATGAGGATGCCTCACACATGCCAAGAACATATGGAATGGCATTAGAAACTCATGGTTCTGTCTGAGTGTCTGCCATCATGAAACCAGCAACCAATACTAAGTCACTGCAATACCTTATCTTTTGGAATAGTTCTGAAACACATGAGATTAGGGATGCTCATTATTTTTATTTGCAACTTTTCCTCCAACATGAATGGGTATCGTGGTAAACTGACAAAGTAATCTGTAGAATTATTCATCAAGCTCACTAAATATAGATTCTTTTCAGGCAAGCACCTGGACTCACGTATACAATGTCTGCATAAATGTGTATAAACACAAACACATTCTCCTCAAGTTTACTTGAATTTACTTTCTCTCTTTTAAGCCTGAAGTTTGGGTATCATACATCCTTGCAACAAGTTGGGTGAAGGCTAGCTATTAAGTAGCAATAGCAGCATTATCCCATTACCTGTATTGCCAACTGAATACTGTAAGAGTTACTTACATCTGTCTATTGCTTTAATAAAAAAGAATCATGAAATGGGAGTCCTGTAGTTAAACACAGTTACGAAAACAGTAACAGGATATGTTAGAAAATCTTGACACCAAAGAAAGTACTAAAATAAGCAATGGCCATGATAAACCTAAAGAAAAAAAGATGTTTTTAATAGACTAAAAGGAAAAAATAACTACCTCACGGTGCGGTGTCTGAATATTGCGGGTCTGTTTTATGGCCTCTTCATATCGAGGAGGATCTTTTGTCTTGGATACTGTATTGTTGAAGAGGGTTTGTTGAACAATATAAGGCTGGGCTTGAGATGGAGAACCAGGCTGCATGAAATAACAAAACAGTGACTAAACAATAGGCTTTAGTGAATTCAAGCTGACCAAGGTCTACAGCTGATTGCATTGTCATATCGATCTACATACTAACAAATATCAATAGTACAGGTAATCTGAGGGATAAAATAATAGTTTCCTCACACATACATACACATATACATTATTAAAATCTACAAAACTTTCTTACTCCTTGACTGAGCTGCAGTATGTACTTTAACAACAATTAAGATAAACCTGAACTTTATGGAACATAGTGGGGCTAACCTTACCTTATTAGGAGTTGCAGGTCCATTCTGCACAGAGGAGACCTGGTTACCACCAGTGTGAATGTTAGAGTTTGATGTCTCATTAATAAAAGATTGTGAAGGTGTTGTAACTGGTGCAGTCTGATAGGAAAATACTGTATTTGATGTGGTGGGTGGAAAAACCTGTAAAGGATTAATACATCAGTCTTAGGTTGTGTTGGGTTTTTTAATTAATAACACTGGGTAAAAGACATTAATAAATTTTAAGACCTGCTTGTTTAAACTCCCTATTAATGGAATGTTATCTGTACTGATTTTTACCTCTGGTGGAATAATTTGTAAATCTAGAACAATTACTGTTTGAAAGAAACTTTGTGCTGTGACATGATTTCATTCATCACTGATAACTAAAAATATCTCCCTGCAATTTTTCAGGAAGCATGAGGAAAGTGCACTAATACAATTTTTCCCAAATACATTCAGCAGAGTATGGAACAGTTTATTACAGGCTACATGATTTCCCCACCTAGTGGACAGTCAATAAAACTAACTTACTTCTGACCTGATAAAAAACTAGCATATATATCCACACCTGTCCTTGCTTTAAGATAGAATGGTTTGGTTTGTGCCATATAATTCTAATTTATTTTATCTAAAAATATCTATGAGTAGTGAGGGAGAGGCAAAAGGTATAAGTGATGAACTTGGGTATCAACTATAAAGTTGGTTACTGGTATATAAACCTTTTATTTCTTCGACTGATAGTCCATACAGTCATTGTAAATGATTGCCAGCAGTATCCTGCTTCTCATATTTTTAAGTTAAAGGGAGAGAAAGGGGGGCTATAAATGTATGAGTGTGCAAGACTGTATCACTCCCAGATACCTTTATGACAAAGGTGACAAATCTTAGATCAGGGATGGAGATTAAGCTATGATAAGCTTTGTGGAGTACCATCTAAATACCAAATTAAGTCTGCTGTGAAAGGGTTTGATCCAGTTTTTGTTAGCCCCCTCGATCATCTGTGTGAAAACTTGTACTTTCCAGCTGTCTGCCACTGGGAGGAATGGCTGAGGAGATGTTTTTCAGTTCATTCAGTAATGAGACAAGGGCCATGTGGTAGCTACAATGTGAAGAGACATCCCAAGTGCATAGGAGAAAATAAATGGAATAATCAGCTGGTTTACATAAAAATCTAAGCTACCCAAGAAAGTCTAAACAGATTCAAGGGAAACTGGTTCTGGGAAAAACCTGTTTATAGAGGTGGTAACTATTAGGAAGACCAACTTCACTAAAAAAGGTTAAATTAGTAAGTAGCATTATTCACTCACAGTTCATTAGCTCAATCTGCCTGCTGAAATAGCCAACCCTCATGAAATGTGAACAGCAGAGAGGTAGAGCTAATGCTCAATGCATAAAGACTGTCCTGATGTGTTGTATCACATCAGTATCTTACACTGATAAAAAAAGCAGTGCAATTATGCTGCTGGTCTCCTGTGTAAGAGTTGGCAGTAGATGTGTGAGAGAACCAGCTAGGACTGGCAGGCGGCTCAGCTCTGGGACAGCCAGAGGCAAAGGGAACTCTGCTGGGAACTGTGCTGTCTCCATGACAACTGATTTGAATGGGGGAAAGACCAGAGGGTTCAATCCTTGGTTATCTCCTGCAATCATTTCAAGAATTTTTAGTCAGCAAATGAAGCAAACTGCTAGTTTGGCACAAGTATACACCTTAGGATGACTGGAAAATTTCTATATGGGACTTGTCAAATTAATGAGGTAAGATTAGCCCCTCACCAAATGCCAGGGAACCTGGATGAGATCTCTTTTTGGGTCTCTATGTCAGTTTTGACTTCTGTAGGATAAGCTCAGTGTCGATGAAATGAAACGGATTGAACAAGCAGTCTGAAGAGTGGTAATGCGCATTTAGCATGCTCCCCTTTATTAGGCAGGCATCTAGAAAATGGCAGGGCACAATTGTACATCTTTTGAGGTAACTTTTATCTGGAACAAGAGCCTTAGCAGAAGCAGATTAGAGGACACTGCACAGGTAGAACATTGTTTTTATGATGCACTTTTGTAAACTGAAATATAAATTTGAAGGCTGAGATATTTTGCAACAGTTACAGGAAAATTACTGTAAAAATTAGCCTCTTCACCTTGAAATCTCAGTTGTTTCTGAATTACTCTTTCCTTGAGACAGGCTGAAAAACCTTGCCTAGTGATAGTACTAAGTGATAGGAGCCCTAGAGTTGTTAGCACTGGTAAGGAAGCAATAAAGGTATCTCTGAGTCCCTAATAATAGAGGTCAGCCTGAAAGAGGCTCAGAGGAAGAGAAAGCCCTTTCTTTTGTGATGAGTGGTGCTGTTGGATTGATCTGTGTTACCATATGAACATGACTGGACTGGCACTCTCAGCTGTGCATCCAGTGCTGATCTATGTCAGTTTTGGAATGGGACATTACAGAACTGACTGAGGAAGAGAAGGATCTCTGAATCACTGCCTGCATTACTCAGGAAGGGATGTATGGTAGGGTTCTCACTCACTGGAATTGCATCCTCAGTATCTGAGTCCATGGCTTTCTTAGCAAGTAAGGATGAAACTAACAAGGAAAGCGGGAAAACTAAAAAGAACTCATTTAAAAGAATAAATCTCTGAAGCCATAGGGAAAAGCTTCCTCTTAAGAACTGCCTACAGGAATCCTCCATTTTGAAGCAGCAGCAAATAAGAGAAACTGACTAAAATACCTGGTATACCATTTCTGCCAAGCATGTGGAAGAATGTAGCAAGAATGGTGCCAGAAGACTACCGTTAAGAGAAAAAGTCTTTAAGCCTTCTGTATTTATTTTCAACTGAAAACCAAAGTCCTGCATGGACTAAAATGTTGGAAAGAGAAGTTGCAAGCCCGTTGTATTACACAGAAAAACATGGTAGAGATGTTAGGTGACTTGACCATTTATATATGATGCAGATGACACTGCCTAGAATTAGATTACACAACTATATATGTTAATGCTTGTTGCTATCCACAAACCTTTCTGATTTGTTGAGTATGACCAAGTGCATGCTGCGTGATGGTGTTTTGTTTTGATTGTGGAGTATGCATCTGAGGTGCTGTCTGGACCAGGCCAGAGGAAGAAACAGGAGCAGGTATTTGTGATGGGGTCTGTATTCCAGCTTGTGATTGAGCCTAAAGGATGAAGATAAAATATATGAATTACTCGTATCTCACAGTAAATTACATAATGTAAAAATCTCTTGCATAAATTATGCAGAATGGCAATAGCATGTATTCTGGGAAGGATGAGTGTGAACTGTGTATAGGAAACAAAATTTTTACTGTGCTACTGGTGAGCTAAAAAGTTTTAGAAAGTTTAAGGAAGATAAAGACAAAGTGGAGAGGATAAGTGAAGAGCAATGACAATAGTGTAAGAGAAAGAGCATAACCAGCAAGAAAGGATTATAAGAACTGAGTTTGAATAACCAGAAAGACAAAACTGATGATGCAAGAAAAAGGTTGTTTTTAAGATGATCATAGTTCAGCCTGGAGAAGAGGCTGCATGGAAACCTCAGAGCAGCCTTCCAGTATCTGAAGGGGGCCTACAAGGATGCTGAACAGGGACTCTTTATCAGGGACTG
>JANHGB010022399.1:21657-53162 GCA_026283785.1 Coracopsis vasa
GTGTTAAGTTGTTGTACGATGAATAACAGCAAAGTCATGCAGATTTTTTGTAATTATTCAAAAAAGGAAAGTGAATGTACAGGTCTGATTCTGGGCTAAAAGCTTCTGAAGCAAACCTGTAGAGGGTGCCAGCAGCACAGATCAGAACACTGAACACCAGCATGCTGAACCCCTTGTTACACCATCAAGACACATAGATCTGAGAAATGTTATCAGATCAGTTGTCAGTTGGATGACTCAATAGACCCATAAGCACAAAAGGCTTCTCTCACTAATTAGCAACTGAACAATTGAAGCTATGTGTCATCTGGGTTTCTTCTACAAACAGAAAAAGTGTAAGCAACCAAAATTAGTCTAATTTCTGGAATAAAAATGTTCTCAGTTTTCCAGTAAGCTTCCAGACAAAGTGAAGTGCAAATGTGTAGAGTGTAAATTAATTCTGTGATTCAGTCACAATGAATGGCTTCCATTTATGATATACATACACCACATCTAACTGTAGAGTGTTTGGGCTACATGTATGTTAGAACTACCTCTGAAAGAGTAAAAGGTAGTGACCTCAAATATTTCAGTACTTTGCCAGTCTAGAACTTTATAGGTCCTCATGATTTGGAAATGATGAAAAGTCACATCAGTCCTTTAGCATCTCTGAGAACCACATCAATTCCGTGTTAAATAACTGTCTGCCTAACAGTGATTATCAGCTGTTTCCCAGTCTGGTCTCCTCTACCCTTGTTTGAGAGTGCTTTCCAATCATTCTAGGTTTCAGCAATGTATTTCAGCATTAATCAGAGCTGATTTAGATGTTCAGTGTTAAAACCACCACTAGCAGGTCTGCTTATATTACTGCTACTACATTAGCAGGAATACCAAAAAACTACGCAGAAATGGGTAAGTGAACAGCTTTAATCACTGAAAAGCACAAATTCGGATATTAAATATCTTAAACAGTTATTAGTTAATAACTTAAAGTTTGAAAAGGTTATTTCAAATGCTGTTTTGAATTGAATTTTATAGGTTTGTTTCATACTAAAAGACTGGCTTTAGCTGATGACAGTATATTTTTGTCTTGAAAATCTGATCTTCTGAAACCCTTTTTTGTATCCTGTCAAGTCTAAAATACATTCCCATCCCTCAGAAACCCAACGCCTTGTAAAGAGAGACATGAAGCAACTGCCCACTAGATGTCCCTGCTCCTCTGTTCAGGTCTGGCACATTCCTGTGGTTGCTATTGGAAGGATCTGAATCTAAACCCCCACAAGCTTCTTCAGACTCACTTTCATTAGGTACTTCACTGTGTTAATTCCTGTTGATGTATTTCGAAAGAAGAAAATCCTATACAATCCCTTCATATTACAGTTTAAAGAGAGTTTACACGGGTATAACTTTAAGAAGCTTTTATGAAATATAGTGTTAATTTTCAGATGATGTATTGAACTCTCATAAAAAGATCTCTTATTCCCTGTTTTCTTTTACAGAGAAAATAGTGTTCCAGTGTTTAATCTGCCTGGGCTAGAACCTCACATGAAGGGTACCTCACGGTTTACCCAAGGTATCAAATTATGTACCCATACAATCTGTCCAAATTCTTCCTCTGCTAATTCTATGGGAAAGAAATGTCATTTCCAGAGCAAAAGCATGTGAGGAGGCTTACTCAAACAGATATTTAAATCCAGAAGAGTTGTGTTTGAAAACTTTGACAACCTTATTGTAAACAATTAAGAGAAAAGTACAGTCTTCACTGGTAAATAATATCCAGGCTTACTCTTGACAGTAACAGTTTGCAAGTTGTGACCTATGGTAATACACAGGAACGGACAAATCCCTTTTATTTTTACCTTCAAGTCATCCAAGCTTGAAGGCAGAGGTCCTGGTTTCCGGCTAGGAATATTAGTGTTCTGTCTTGGGGAGCTGGCAGCTGAGGTGGGTGTGCTGCTGTTCAAATTAGTCAGTGGCGTGTTCCCGTTGTTACTCTGCTTGTCATTCAGTGGCCTTCAAGCGATAAAAAAGGGGGACAGTAATGTCAATGCTAAATATATTATGTTTTCAGTCAAGAAGCTGTGATTCTCAATCTAGTGTCTCATCAAGTTAATGGACAAATTGATTTTTTTTCAAACAAATACATGTTTAACATAAGACATTAAGTATTTTTAGTAAAACAGCACAGAGAAGAAAATGTAACAGGAGCGTAGCATGTTGGTATTTTATTTTCTCTTCAGTGAAGCATACTAATTTAATTGTCATGGTTTTTATTATTGTCATGGTATCCCTGAAGGACACTATGGACTGTAGAATCAGTTCATACAAATCACTCATTAACTAGAGCAACTAGTTAAGGTTTTGTTTGACATCAATAAGAAAACCCACAATACTGAACTATGTATCAAACCAACATATATGCCCCCATGCTCATACATAATAAAGACCAATGTGAAGGCAGTTTAACCTCAAGATGGTGCATTTTTATCAGCTGTACTCATAAGAAGAATCTCATACGAGGATCTCAAAATAATTGTAAAAAACTTAATGCCATCATTGACACCAGCTACCATAAGTCAGATCTTTTATTTCGTTCAACTGATTTATGAAGAAATGTTTCTGAAATGTCAGTAAATGGAACAGAAGAAGCGTGGGTAAGCAGGCAAAAACATCTCTAGTCCAAATGTTAGGATACATGGTAATTATAAATATAACCACAGATGGTATCTTTAACTTTTCTAGCCTCGCTTGCTGAGGAAAAATAACTCGGTGAAAACTCATATAAAAAAAACCTCAACAAAACCCAACACAGTTGAAAGTCATTTGAATTTAGAGTTGTGTGACTGTGGCATGTTACACTATAAGCACTTCCAGGAAAAGATTGACCTTAGATGGTGAGAATGAAACCCTGCAGATAGTAGTCATCTTATTCTGCTATAGGGTGTTGGCAATGCTTTAAAGATTTATTTTTCTGACTGCTTCTACCTCTAAATCAGAAAGTATATTTCTCACTGTTAAAAGTGCTGAAGATCAACACTGATAAGGAACTCTTGTAAGCATCAGTGATGAAGCTATATCCAGTAGCTTCAGTGATGACGCATTTTATCCAATTTACAATGACTATTTCTTGCTTTTTGTAAAACTGCAAAAATGTGGTCTGTGAAACCGATGTAAAAAGACAATAAAACCACAATAGTATGTGTCTTTGTAAAAGCTGTCGTCTGTAAGCTGCTCTTCTGCTCTGCCTATGTCGTATTTGAGTGAAAATGATGTCAAAACTTTCTGGCTTTTGCATAATTGAGTTTCAAATATGCATCTAGGTCAGAAAAAAAATGCATCTGACAGGTAAGAGGTTCTGTTTCAATGTCACACAAAAATAATTAGGAGTATTTTAACAAGAGAACCGACTCATCAACCTTGTTAAATGAGGCCAGTAACACCCACAGTGATGCACATTGCCATTTCAGTTTTTTCAGGTTTCAAATATCTCTTAACATTTGCAAAACACGCTTCCTTCTAAAGCACTAAGTCTTTAACTGATGTACATATCTTTAAAGGACATAAACAATGCTTCACATACTTCAGTGGTGCAGGTAGAATTGTCTGGTAGTTGTAGTGTTGTTGCTGTTGGCTCAGGATCTGCAGCTGCAAAAACAGTTGCTGCTGTTGTAGCAGACGAGCATAGTTGGAGTCCATCTGTGGCTCGTTTTTCTCACCTTTCTGATCAGGTGGAATATACTGATGATACTTCAATTTTTTCACCCTTGGCTTAGGTTCTTTACATTTCTTGCTCCGATGCTTCTCATTTGGGTTCTTTGGGTGGCTTTGCTGTTTATGGATGGAAAAGATTGAAAACACTATTACAGCCATCTCATTTACAAGCAGCTATGAAAGGTACAAAGATAAAGCTTATAGGAGCACGCTTACTGCAAAGAGTTGCTGAATACAATTATCCCTGCAAACTTGCCCTAATGCATCACTTAGTACAATTGAACGTAACTAACTAACATACTCCAGCTGGCTTATACTTGTGCACAACGAGGAGTCATTGAATCAGTTTGTGAATGTTTTTTAGTAGATGGCACAAACGAAGCTAAGGGATTCTGCTAGTCACAACCTGCCATTGCAAAGAGGCATTCTTCTTAAACAGGCAAGTTCAAAGCCACTTAGCACTTGGTACAAGGAAAAGCTAGGATCTTAAAGTCTACCTGTAAACACCTGCAGCTCAGAGGTACTTTCTAGTCTAGATTAAAAGCATGGACAGTCCTATAAATTACAGCATCACTCTTGGGAAACTTCCAGCAGCATCCCTATTAGCAATACCTGCACATGTGATGGAACTCAATTCCTTTACAAGCTCTTTGAAATTATTTTGAGTGAAAAGTTGAAGGCCATTACCTAGTCACACAGAAGGTATCAAAGCAGAAATCCTGTGTTGACCCATGCACATTTATTACAGCCTGTTTTGGGGGATATTTGAATTTGTCATTAAGGTCCTGTGTTAAGGAAGCTGGTGCAAGTCCAGTGATTTCACTGGACAGAGCCAGATTTATACTAGAAAATAATTTTCAGTTAAATTTACAAGGATGAACTCTAATAATTAACTTCATGTAGTTAGGCAGAAGTCCACATACAGTTGTTGCACAGCTGAAGAACTTTTGCAAAGCTGCTGAAATGAAGTATTGTAGACATTTTCTAACACAAATCTCACTCTAATTGGATTTGAAAAAGCTTTCCGTGCTGCTGGCTAGGCCACTGCAGAAGACAGAACCAAGTTTGTTCTTCTGGTACTCAAATACAAGGATACAGTAACTTCTATCACACAGTGCCTTCTGCTTACACAATAATTGACCTAAGAAAACAGGTGCAGAAAAGGAGCAATGCTGTTCACCAGTTTCATTACAGGTAGACTATGAATGTGGTTGCCTTCGTTTCTATTAAATTATTCTCCACACAAAACTAGATTAGAAATAATTAATTTAACCCACAGAAAGCAGAAACTCAACACTGCAAAAATCTTACTTTCCTTACTTCTTGAAAACTTCCATAGCAATATAATTCATAATTCTGCAGAATTATACAGTACAACTGTACTGTCAGGACCTCTTGGAATAATGAGCCAGTCCCTACAACTGTTAATGATGGATCTTAGCATGCAAAAGCTTTTAGTCAACAACCCAGTGTGTTCTTCTGAACACTAATAAACGTTGTTAGATCTAGGCACTATAACATCACTTGTATTTTTTCATTAGATATAGCATTGGAAAAGGACATAGGTTAAGAACATCATAGTCCTCAGATGCCATTCTTACAGGTACCTACCTTTACTAATGTTGGCCCAGCCTTTGCTGCAGATACAGTATTTGTGGTCTGGGTTGTTGTAGCAGTAGAACGTGTAACGTGCTGTTCAATTGTAGAGGGAGTTTTGAGAAATTCAGGAACTGGAGAGGTTAAAGGTGGATACTAGTATTAAAAAAATATAAGGAAAAAGAGAAGCATTAAAAACATCCACCATCTGAGTCATTGCAAGAATGTGAAAAGGTTAACACAATTTACTGTCATGGCAAATTCACAAAATATTTTTAGGAGGAATGGCAAAACAAGGACTCTTTTGTGTACACGTCTACAAGTACTCTAAAAAGGCACGTTTTGGCACACTTCAAATATAGCAAATAGGATAAACTGGTTTCTTTCCTTGACTGCTTAGTTTAGAATTGTATCTACTGCATGTAAATGCATCTGAAGTCCGTTTTTACAAATATAATACAGTGCTTTTAGTTTCACCAAGATAAAACAGTAATTGATTTTAATATCAATTTTTGTAGTATTTCTTGCTACATGTTTTCCCAACATCGAATTTTTTCTTAATTATTATTGTTGGGTTTTCTGCAGGTAGAAAGAATGACAACCCAAAAGGATTTATAACAACACACAAAAAAAGCAGAATCCTTTTCTTCTTTTAACCTACATGAAAACATTGTCTTTCATTCAAAATCATACAAAAAGAGCTGGAAGGCCCTTCAGAAGTACCTCACCCATTCAAGTCAGGAACATTTTACTTGAACTGCTCCTAACATGTATTTGTCTCTGGCTGGTAGCCCAGAATCAGATTACCTGACTGATGCCAGTTCTCAGCTTTGTAACTGACAGCTGTCACTGAAGTACTTTTGCTCCTGACATAAGGATACAAAAGAAATCTTCTCTTCAAGGTAGTCATTCAGAATTACAGAAAAAGGTTATGTCAAATAAACTTCTTTTCTTGTTAGTTTCACATATCAAGGCTTCTAGAACCAATGAATTACAGATTTTATGAATATAAATAATTTCTGTATTTTTATATGCAACTAAGTACAGAAAAAATAGTTCAAACAAATTTTTTAAAATGCTGAGCAAAAGGAGAGCTAAGGGTTAAAAACAATGAAAGGAAAATGGAGTGCATTGTTAGCAGAGATACCTCCATTTGTTTTTACGCTGTTTGAAGCACCATTAATATTTGCCCCTAGACACACTCCATGTGTACTGCAGCAGCCTCCTCAAGCTGCAGAGAACATGGCTTCATCCCCTCAGGATGGGGGCCTCCAGTATCTTTGAACGTCTGGGAAGTCAGAATCATGTGTACACAAGGAGAACCTTACCACCCAAACTAGTACTGTCAGAATAGCCTCTTTCATGAGGGTCAAACATGAACACAGGGAAATGAGCTTCTTGTTTCAGAATGATCATGCAGCAGCACAGATGCGTTTTACAGCGACAGCTTCCTATTGTCAGAGAAAGCACAGCTGTGACTGTGCCAGGAGGTACGTTTCTCCTGGATTACACTACTGTGCAGGTACAGTCCAATAGCCTGAACTTTACTGAGTTTGTTCCCTTGCTGCTAAAAATATCGTATGTGCAGTTTCTTTTATAAACTTCTTAAAAGTCCCTATAGGCTTAGGACATTTTTATTATTATTCTTTTCCCAGCCTACCAGAAAATTCCCAAAAGATTTCCTACATAATAACCAAACTTCACTGAGCTTAACTTTGTCCTATCAATTTTTTCTGTGCCGAAATTGTTTTCTGACTTAAAACGTATTTCCGCTCTGTAGTGAATATCCCTCTGATGGGATATGGATGCTATACATAAACAGATCTCTGCCCTTGTTTTTCTAGCTACATAAATTAATTTTTATTCTTTTCTCATAAGAGATTTTTTCATTCTCTGATCATCCTGTTGTGTTAGTTTTTATTAGTCTGTCTTTAATATAAGTAACTGTATAGGATATTTCATATGTGGTCTCACTGGATCCTTGAAGTGGCATTAACACTCATACTGGAATCATCTCATCTGGCATATTTTCAATTTCACAGAAGCAGTAACACCATAGCTCAGTTACTTCAGTTACCTGCTGACCACTGCACCCACACTGTATTCCTCCTCAGTTTTCTCTTAAGTCAAGAGTCCCTAGGTTTCCACACTTTGTCATAAGAAGGAGAGGTGGTGTGTATTTTTCTAACTAACTGAACTATTCAATTTTACTGGAATTCAATTTCTCTCCTACAAGCCCAATCAACAAGTTCTTTCTGCATAATACCAATACTCTGTGCTGACTATGCCTTCCAGCTTTTGCTGCGTGACCCATTCTTATGTGAAGGTTGTTAATGGTAACATGAAACCATAAGGTCCCCAGATCAACTCCTGCAGAGCACTGTTATCAGCTTCCTGTCGACCCAGAACTTCCCTGTCTCACCTCTGCTAAACACAATCTTCTCCAGCTTTGCTAGTGTTTAATATCTTGAAGTATTAAATCTAGACAGATGAGATCAGCTGCGTTTCCATTGTTTAAAAAAGCAATTAGATCACCTAGTACAGTATTGTTTCTTATAAAAGCCCATCCTTTATAACCTTTGTATTCTTATCAATAAATATCCCTATTCTTCAGAAAAATTCTAAAACCTTGCATTCTAATTAAGTCAGATGGGTACTTCTCCCTAATTCATGCCTTCCTTCCTATGCTCTACTATTCC
This sequence comes from Coracopsis vasa, assembly GCA_026283785.1. Classification (NCBI taxonomy): domain Eukaryota; kingdom Metazoa; phylum Chordata; class Aves; order Psittaciformes; family Psittacidae; genus Coracopsis; species Coracopsis vasa. The sequence goes on from JANHGB010022399.1 coordinate 29,643, forward strand.
TCCTTGAGATTGTACCACAAAGGGCTTAAATCAGTTTGCTAAGAACACATGGTACACATTTTGCAACTTTATGTCCTGGTTCTTGTGTATTTCTGGGATGGCAGTTATCAAGCTGCCAGTCTGCAGGCACTGAACTCTCTGCCTTCAGCTTACAATTAAATTATAATAATTTTCCCTTCTATCTCTGTGTTTCTTTTAGACATTTTGCTGCCTCGCCAACCATCAGGTGCCAAACAGCAGCTATAGCAAGCTTGCCATAACCTATCTAAAGTGTATAGCGGCTGTGAGCCTTCTGTGGTGCAGCCATCCAGAGGAAAAGCTCTTGATACTGCTTTAATAAATTACAAGATTCAGTATGCCATGCCTAGTCACTGAAACATTGCACACATGCCTGTCTTGGGGTTGTGTCAGTTTATGGTGGCAGGCTAAAGATATAAATGCCTCTATTTTTATATCCAGCTTTCAAAGTGTTTGCTCTGGAAAGCATCCGATATCTACACAGTATCTGTTATTTGCTGGACTTGCATAAGAATTGGCAGGGTACTTTAGAGGGACTTACCCTTTAAGCAAGGGTTCTGGGTGCTGTATTCCAACATACTGCAATCCTATCAAGTTTAAAAGGCTTACTCTAGTTATAGCAGTAGCATTTAAAAAAGCACTTAGTTTGTCTTTGATTGGAAGTGTCATGTACAGTATTACCATAAAGCACAGGAGAATCCTAATGATCTCATGATTTTCACTGGATCCTACACTTTCTTTCCTTGAAGTCCCATCTAAAAAGCATTTTAAACATTTGATACTTCAGCTTACTGATTATCTTTTACAACTCATCATTCTGATCTTTCTTGAACCCAAACACATAACTTGATTTCAAACATACTATTTAGCAACCCCTTTATAGGCTATGAAAACTCCATAAAGACAGCACTACAAAACTTCTTCAAATGGAAAAGTTAGTAACTTTCAAAAAAAACCCAAAACCAAACCAAACACCCAACACAAATAAAAACCCCACACCCCCTCTTTAATTCATATTGCTTGAAATCACTGTGTTAAACCTTTTCTTGCCACACAGTTTTTTCTTGCCACACAGAATTACTTTTTCCTTACATTAGTTGTTATCCTAAATGCCAAAGATTTATGGCTACATAAAGCTTTTTACAGACTTCCCAGTTTTACCTGCAAGTGTTAGATGAGGCAATGAACTGTGTAAATAATTAACTTGATGTATTTTTAAATTGAAATAAACTAAATTAACAGGTTTTAACTTCTTCACTTGATTACTTCATAAAGTAATGTAAAGACTGATTCCTTTAAACTGATCTTCTATTTCCAGTCACAGATAATATGATTTCTGGACCTAACTGCAAACAAGCATCTAGCAGGTCACCAAGCTACAGTGAATACATTAAGAAAACAGTCGTTATATTCTGTCTCATGAAGCAGAATACTTGAGATATTTTGACAGTAACTGTTTCATGTCTTCAAAATTGTGAACACCACAATTTGATCTCTTTAGAGTGGTGTGGTTAAACTGCCTAATTCTTACCAGATGCAAATGCATCAGGTTAAAGCAAGTTTTAGGTCGTCAGTCAATGAGAGCTGAAGGTTCTCGAAGTTATGTTACATCCTCCGAAGCCTGGAAACGTGTGGAGGAGGAAGCCTTGAGAAGAACTCTGGCTGCACTCCACTGTTTTCAAAACATTCTTTGTATTTTGTGTTGTAATAAAATGTAAAATTTGTCAGAGGAAATTAGAAGAATGAAGGAGCAATTTCCCAGACACATCTCCTGTAGAGACGTGATGTGCTGTTGTTCTTTATTTCCAGAGGAACAAGGTAAGCAGCTGTTTTATTCTGCAGAAGAACAACTTCACAATTTAGATCTGTTCACAGAAGGGCCTGTAATGTTATGAAATCCATAAGCAAAGGATTGAAGTTCTAGCTGAAGTGCTTTTTCAATCAAATCCAAGTGCTCTGTTATGTTGTTGCTGCAATCACATATCTATCTTACGCTTCCTACTTGAAAAGCTTTTGGCACGTATTGCTTTGAATATTTTTATTTAACTCTCCATTAGGAACCTAATTCTTTACTTAGGAATCTAATTTCATGTGGTTTGTTTTCAATTTATGCAACACAAATTACATTCTCTCTGCATGAAACCAAATTCACATCTTAGTCTGTATTTTAGGGAACAGTGAAATAAAGTGGATGTGCCATACTTCATGTCCAGCATTGGTTTTGAATATGAACCTCACAATACTTTTTCTATCCACTATAGCAATAAGAAAACCAAGGAGAATAATTGCAGATCCTAAACTACTCAGCTGTCAAGCATCCATGGTCATTAAGACAATAGTATCTCTGGGGCACAAACAATATTTATCTCCTATTTAACTGTTTATTTTTACATTACTTTATGCAGTAAGAACTCCATGATCAGTTCTGTCTTATCTTTTGTTTGTGTCTTAATTAATAAATTGCAGCACAGTTCCATATGTGGAGCTCTGGCTTTGCTACACATCCTCTGAGAGTTCAAATACAGAAATACAGCATTTTCCAAAAGAATGCTTAATAAAAAGAAAGGCATGAAAAAAAAAACAACAACTGAATAGCAAATTTATGCATCTTTTTCTCTTTAGTGCAGTGGAGAAAGTGATGAAGGAACACTCTTGGAAAGTCCTCCTGAGGAAGAAGTCCATTATAGATCAGAGTTGATCAACATTAACCTGAAGAATATTACATGTTTATATGGTACCATTTACATATTGGTCAAATTTTAACACACTCTCAAATTCTTTCAAAATAAGTTATTTTAAAGGTATACAGGCTAGAACAACTTGTTTTTAGCATGTACAGACTGGCATAAAACGAAACAAGTCCAAAGGCTGTTGAATTTCCATTGAATTAACACTTTCTGCTTAAGAAATACTGTTCAAATTAATAGAAAACATTTCAGCTTATCAAGCAGAAATGACAACACTACTGAAATTTCTGTCTGCATATACACACATGGTGTATTGATATCAAGCGCACAAGCCTGACAGCAATATTATTAAATTGATGACATTTGTACTCAGTTAATGTATATATAACTGTGATGAACACCCAAATCTTTTCACTAAATGATTCACTAAATTTAACCATGGATAGTATGGTAAAATGCAGCAATCTGAAACATAAATTATTGTGATAATAATACAGCTGCTTCCACTTACGTACAACAGGAAAATGGGCTTACTGGGAGAAACAGCAGTTCAGGATCAAGGGCTTTTTAATAGCACACACAATAGCTCAGCAGACTTGTGTCAATTTGATTCAACAACCAATTCAGCATTGATGTAAGGCAAAAATTTTGTCACTCTTCATTTCAGCACATGCACACTCTTGAGAAAAGTCATTCAAATGCACTGTTCTTTAAATTGTAATGCATTTAAATGCTCTACCATAAAGACATTTTATCTACTATGGCAGACTTAGTTATTTTCCTTTCTTTGTAAGTAACTCAAAAAAATACTAAACCTCATAGAAAAATCAACATAAAAGTTACTTAAATTTCTCAAATAGTAAATTCCTTAGGCAGTATTTTAAAACAATAGGAAAGAACACTTAAATTATGTGGGAAACCTAAATTTTTTATGGACTTCTCTGGAGATATAATGGAACTGACGTCAACTGTTGTTGTTTCAGCTAAGTTTAATTCTAAATGAGTTCAAGACCTTGCCCAGAATGAAGACAGACATTAAGTAATCAATAACAGCTGGAGTAAACCGTGGATGTGACCTTTTAAACAACTTCTGGGAAAGCTGTAGATCTTCTATGGGCCATAATGAATTTCAGTGAATTTATGGCTTTACCAAAGTCTATGGGAATTTCATCGCTGCCAACAGCTAAGCCCAGGTTCTAGTGTATACACTCCTAAACAGAAAATAGAGTCCCAGGCACTCCTTTCCAACAGCAACTGAATTCATTCTATGTGAAACTATGCCCGAGTTTCTATAGTCCCACACCGAAACCCATACTGTGAATATTTTGTTTCAACACTTAAAATCTCTACCTGTGTGGATGTAGCAGCATTTGGTGTCACTGGTGATGGTGAGTCACTCGGTTTTGGCTCACCCGGGGAAGCTGCTGAACCCTGGGATTCTTGGCTGGCTGGCTGATCTGGTGATAAAGCATCACTGCTGTCTTCATCAAAGGAATAATCATCCAAAGCTTGAGGATAATTCTCTTGTCCAACTGCTAGAATGTTTACAAAGAAACAAGCAAACAATTATTTTTTTGCTGTTGCACAAAGTAGATTTTGACACTGGTGACAGGATTAGCCAACTGCTGGAAAATTATCAGTTTTCAGCACAGTCTAAACATATGGTACATAAGCATTTATTGTGTTTTTAATATAATGACAGGCATATTAAATCACATTCAAGGGATTGATAAAGCTAAGTGCATAGTGATTCAAAGGTATGTTTAACATCTGTGGCGTGCACACAGGCACCCAGGAGAGATCAAGTAGCTGCCCCAGCTGTTTGATTATTTTGTAGTAATTTTATTAAGAAACAAGTCTTTCCAAAACCAGTATTATACTCAAACTATGTCATTAAAACTTAGTTTTGAATAAAAATAGGATAACTTTAATTAAATGATGTTTAGGACTGAGAAGCTGAAAGAATAAGTAGTAATAAACCTTGAGTATATTTTCTTCTAGTGAACATTACCCTGAAGAGTTAAATTATTATATTCCATAATTCCAGGTAGATAACGGAGAAGCTGTGGGACTCCTACTTGCCTATAATAGCTTCTTTAACGCTGGAGTCTACAGGAAGAATATTTTTTTCTACCAGTTCCATAGGGCCAGGCCTCTGAGCAATCTTCTCATTCAGGTCATCTGCCAAGCGAGCTCTCTTCAGTTTCATCTGAGTGGCTTGTAGCGAAGGCTCCGCAAAGGTCTCTAAAACAGACAGATTCATTTAAATGCTCTGCTCCATCTTTTCTCCAATTTCAAGGCAAACAACATTGTCTTGTCTTTGCAGTAACCATTCCACTTCTATCAAAAGCAGGTAAGTAGTATTCTGAAAATTCTCAAATTAATAAGCAAACGTAAAATTCTGTGAGTAGCTGTTTTTCATCCTCATGATCATGTTTTTCTATAAATATAACCTCTTTTCTAACAGTGGTAATACTTTTGGTAAACATTTATATAACATCCAACAGTAAAACACGGAATATAAAATAACAAACACTTATTATAATCTGAAGACAGCATTTGCTGCTCCAATGGTTTACAAGTGTGAGCTATGGTAAAGGTTTAATTAATCCACTGATTTTCGTATTCTCTCTTGACAAGCATCTTAAAAAGTTTACCTTTTAAAATAGCTTTTAGCATAAATTTCAGTCTTCATAATTGTATTTCAATGAAAATATGGAGAGAGTCTGTCAATATGGGTGCGATATATCGAGACTCTTATCTGGGCTAGTATCCAAAAGCATGTTTTGAAAAGCAATGGCTGCTAATTGATTTGGATCATGGTTATTTGGTAACTTCTGTATTTGGTAAGATTACGATGAAACACAGTAATACCTCCCCATTCATAAAAAGACTGTTGTTTCATATGACCTGAGCAACAAGGAAAATAACAAGGCAGGATAAAAGTCAAGTTCATTAAAGGTTGGTTGGCGTGGTGGTGGAGAGTACATGATGTCACATAATTTTTGAGTACCACCATGGATATATCCATTATTATCACAGACACTGTAGAGCATATACACCTTTAGAAATAATTCATATCAAAGCCTAATTCAGTTAGGAAACTGTGTGCAAAACAGATGTTCCTTCCAATAGCAGCTCAAAATGTACCTAGAGCTGGGTACGTACCTTCCAGGATGTGCATTCTGACAAGCTCAGAGCGATCCGGCCTGCTGCGTATCTTGTGCTTCAGGAAATTCTCAGTCTTTAGAGAAATGACGAAATAGCATTAACTACTACTTACGAGAAAAACAAAGTAGTTTGATAAACCTCTGATATCCAATCAATGAATATTTCCAGTTGCATTTGGATGGGTGGGCATTGCTGTTAGAACATGGGCTGTAAAGGTATTTGGTTTGTTCTGGTTTTCTATCAGTCAAGCAGTGCTAATGAATTTCTATTTTCCCCAAACAAGTTGGGAATGCTTTTGGATTTGACCTCATACCACCACACAACATCACAATAGTATAGATTTGCTTCAGAAATACTGAACAAGCATACTTTATCCATGTATCTTATTCTTAGCTCAGTGAAGCCATGTATTACATCATGACTGTAAATCTATTCCCCCACTTTCATTTGTTAAGGCTTAACAAAGTTCCTCTCAAGTTTGACACCAATATTTTATTTTAATGGATTCTTCCAAGATAAAAGCACAGGTTATTACTGTAATGTAAGATTTTTTTCACATACTCAGAGAATTCAGTATCAAACACAACTATTCATTTCAGATATTAATAACAAGGTTACACAAAATGGTTTACCCTGGCTCGCTCCAGGCTCTTTATCTGCTCATGGAATGCAGCTGGACTTTTCAAGGCTGTGAAGAGAGAGTAAGAGTTAAATTGACAGAAGTGATTTCCGAAAGAAATACCCTAATCAGCAGGTGTCCATGGGTGTTTAACATCATCTCAGAGTTGTGTTTGCATCTTACCAGTGACCTTATATTTGACTCATACTAGTTGTATTCACTAGTATTTATCAGAGATGAGCAACACTGCTATACAGAGTACTTGGAATATTTGACTTTAACAGATACTACCATGTAACAGTTAACTTTTTCACTGTGTATACTGGGATCTATTTACCAAAACTGTTCCACAGTAGAAATTTTATGAGGTAATGTTCAGAATGCCAAAACACTGTTTCATTTATTCCACTGTATTTACTATGTCTATACCTCATACTTGCTGTTACTAGAGAGAACTGAACCATCCCTTAAGAACTGTTTGTGCTGATTTAAATTGTAGAAGCCTCAAATGTTCAGACTGGAAAACAGAATGATGGTTTGCTGCTGAACAGCCAAAAAGAGCAAAAAACACTATCTCAACCGGATTGTTGAATAAGTGAAATGGCAGCAACCATAATCCATCTTATTTGCCACACTTTTGGCAAAGAGAAAATGAATGTTGCAAATGTGCAAAATAAAATCTTTAACACTTTCTGACACTTTAGAAGTTTTTTCCCAGGTTTCACTCAAAAAGAAACCAATCATTCTGTTCCTGAAGATAATCAACAGTACAGGCCTGGGAAGGTGAAGATGCTTTAGTAAAGCAACCTGAAGTCTGCTGTATACCTGCAAGAAAAGATTAGCTTTATAATACTATGCTTTCAAGTCAGAATTACCTAGTGCACACTGGGCTATTTATAACAGCTTGATATAATGTTGATAAGTGTTCGGTGGCTGGGAGTTTTGTTAGTTTTAAGGAAAATCACAATTGAGTCTTTTAACAACTTGGACCTATTATCTTGACCACTTAGGAATTCTCGATGTTTTGTGTACCCTTCAACCTGAAGCGAGTCTGATCTCCAAAACAAGTCAGAAGACCTTATACTAAACAATTAGCATAGTCATTGGGAGACCAAGTGGAAGAACATCAAAACATCTCTAAACAAAGAGTTAACTGCAGTTGAATTCTAGGCCACTAAATTGCCATATTCAGGAGAGCTCTCTTATGATACCTAAAAATCAATTTAGGAATCACAAGTGCTACTGCTGAAATAACCATCATCTTTAACAGACTGAAATCAATAAAGGAAAAAATGGACTCAAAGTGCAACTGCATAAAGCAATTACTTTCAAAATACAAGTTCTGTCAATTCAGACATACAAACACAACAGACATCCAAATTTACAAATATTATCTGCTTGTCAAAGCAGTAGGATCAGCAATTAAATTCCAGCGTAAGAGAGAAAAATGGTTTACTGAAGAACCGATAACTTCTTGCATAGCTGTCAAGGAGGGTAGGTAGCCAGGCCAAAGAGACAGAAGCTCAGCATGAGAGTGTTCTGAAATCATAAATACATCTCTAAATGTGTTTATGAACTTGGTGATGTTGCTGCCTTCACGAGACACATCACACTAAAGTGATCTTAACTCTTCCAAAAGACAGCATCTAAAGGCATTCATTGAGTTTTTACCACTATATAATCTTGGTTTTGGACCAGTTTGGACAGTTTGCCAGTTGTAGCATGTTGATCAGGAATTTCTGGCAACTGGAAAAAACATTTTAAAACAATTTTCTAAAAAATTTAAAAAACCCTCACCAAACCCCCAAGATTCTTGGAAAGGGATTCATATTCAGAAAGGCTTAGGTGCAGAAGCTTCTGCATTAGGTCATTCAGTGTTCAGTGCCCAATGCCTGGCCTAATTCACAGCCTCGTGTCCTGCAGCATCACAGCTACCATCATGCAGGATCTGACATACAAGACATGTCTGTTGGCACTTAAGTCACAACTCTTACATGCCCTTTGATTTTGTTTGGCAGCTCTCACCATACTACTCTTTTAAGACTGCTGTTCTGTTACTGTTACTGGCGTTCACTCATTTATATAATTCCATTTATTCCAGTAAGATTAGTCAGAATTTAAAGAGAGAAAATAAAAACAGAATCAGACTATGCAAATCCTTGCATTTGCATCACAGTGGCTATTTTAACTGAAATATTAGGTGAGTATGATGAATCTACTGCATGTTCATTTAGATTACAAAAAGGATCTCAAGTCTTTTCAAATAATAAAGTTATTTTTAATGATTCTCACAGAAATGCTGATCCTCATTATTTTACATTTTCAGTCCATAATTAATACAGTACAGTAATACAAATGACTAGAAATAATGTCTTACGTGGCATGATGCCCTGGTCCACCAGTTGTTCTCGTGTCCGTCTTTGTTGTAGTCTCAGCTGAAGTACTGACAAAAGAAAACAATCATTCATTCATATGTAAGCACCCCATCCCTCTGAAAGTACAAAGAATTGACAAGATACTGTATTGCAACTTCAGTAATACTTGTTTTCTATATGTAATCAGATCTGAAAGTAACATCTAACCCAGCTACCATTAAGGAGCAACTGCTATTAACATAGTTAGGAGTGACCGCTTCCAAATCCTAGTTATATTGGAACTTGCTGCTTTTTGGTCACACCTGATAAAGGGACTACATTTCATACATATATCCACTTCTGTCAGCTAGGCCTCATAAGAGGTATTAAGTATCCATCTGAATCTAGGAATTTTTTATTCCCCTTGTAACACTACTCAGAGAAGATTCAAGAAAACCTCATTTATCGTGAGGTATAAAGATTTTATACCATAAACTGCAACGCCTAATGATTATATAGCCTTCTTACATTTCCTCAACCAATCTTACATGACTGCACTATGCTGGAACAGAAATTATGTTGGCAAAAGATTTTAAAAGGAAAGGTATGGTTTGTTTTTTTAAATATATAAACATATAAAGGCTTATTGTACATTTAAATAAATCCTGCTGAAACATGAGAAACTGAAAACACATTTTACCTGGCTTTTTTAAAAACACCAGAACAACCAGGAACAGACCTTATTCTCTCTCCAAACACCAGAAAATGCTGTTTCCCACTTAATCGAGATATATTTTATCATAATTATTTCAAGGACCAACTAAATCCAATACTGTCAAATTTGGGAAAAAACATTTCAGTTTCACAGGTAACTTCCTATGTTTCATTACATTTCCTAAAATGTCCAAAGGTTCTCATTGTTACTGAACGACTAACCAATGTGACACACATTAATACTATACCAGGAACTGCACAAACCCTGGGGGAGGGCACAGACATAAAGGCTTCGTACTTTCCAAGATGAGGGTTTTTTTGTAAATGTACCCAGAAAAAAGCCCAAAATAAAATAACTTGTTTCTTCTGTTGTTCCCTTCCCACGTTTCTTTATCAATTTATCACAGTACTTCATTATTTCTTAGATACATATAGACATTACCCTAATGTGAGATTTGATCTTCTGAACAAGAGATGGTAAAGAAAAAAATATTAAACATGTAATATTTACCTTCTTTAATTTTGCCTTGATATCTTATTATGGATGTATGATTATAGCATGCTGTTCCCATTGTGTTTCACAAGGAAGCAAAACAAACTAATGCATTGTCCAAAACATCAAATTGAATGTAATTTCTAAAAAATTAGGCTAAGTTCATTGTTTTCAGAAGTTAAAAGGAACCAGCTTATTTCCTGTTCTACAGTACAGGAAGGATACTCCTCTGGCTAAAGTATTAAGACCAGGAATAGCAAGTCCTGAAAACAAGGACATTATTTTCTTGTATCACACAAACATTGAGAACTTAAATACAAACATTTCAGGGCTGTGGCATGGCAGATCTATTCAGACTTCACAATATTGCTACACAAGAATTACAAAGGACAGAGATGGGAGAATACAAAAGTAACAACAGTAAAATGTAAATTAATGGAAAGTCATTCAAAACATACTGAGTTCCTCTGGAAACCTGAAAATACCTGCTTTGAGTAATGTATTGTATTTTCCAAGTAATATTAAATAACTATAAAAAGTTAAGGGAAGACTTATTTTATAACAGTTTGAATTATTTATTTTTGGTCTCCCTTAATTTCATCTGGTTCCAGGTAAGCCACGACCTCTTCTTACAGTAGCTCTTTCTAGTAAATGCAAACTTACGTTGCCTGAAGTCTTGAACCAACTCAAATGATGCTGTTACACTCCTTTCAGCAGCATTTCCTAGGTCAGGTTTGGCGTATGGTGTAGCATTAAGTTCAGAGCACGGGCAGAGAAAGTTCAAGTCTTTAGGCAGAAAACCATCTGGGTTTCTAAGTCTCATTGGTCTAATCTGCTCCCAAAAACGCAGATAAGTGTGTGCAAACACGCATTTATGCCACTGTGCATCCAACTTTAAAATCCACAAGCTTTATACAAGTGTGAATTAGGAAAAATAATGTAGTGGTCAGGACTTAGCTCATTCAAGAAACGCACACTTCAATGGAAATGCACTTTAAGCATATGGTACAATGTTACGATGTTAAGCTTCTATCCCTGTGGCTGCACTAGCACAAAGCACTGAGAAACCACTAACTGGCATGATGTTTACAGGAAAGCAAACTCTTGGTATGTTTTTATTTTGGGTTCTCTTGCTTACAACTGTAAAATCAAGACAGGTCAGAGTTAGTCTTAAAACTAAACAGGCAATCCCTTTAAAAATCTTATCTAAGTTTTACACATCCAAATGATGTGACAGCCTATTTCTAAACAGCATGGCAAGACTACTGTATGTCACACTTAGTATTTTTGACTTTCTTCTGTTTTTCACTCAAACTATGCCTTCTTTTACACTGGGAAGCTGTGGAAAGGGTTAAAAAGCATGTTCTCCTCTGGGCAGGAATCTCATCAATGCTATAAAGCTGTCTTTGGTCCATATTTACACCATAGTTAAATTTGTCTTTCTTAGAACACTAAACACACTACAAATGTGTCTACCAAACCTTTTACCTAGTTACAAGTCAGTTTTAAACATACACCTCTTTATTTCAGGCTCAAGGTCTTCCAAGAAAAATGAACTTCTCCAACATCAGTTATGCCCAGGGCAGAGCTGATACATGTCATCAGACACAGTGAGTAACTCAGAATTAGTATTTTTAAGTAATTTGTGGCTTCAGTTATGATCGGATATTTGGCTTAAGCTTTTAAACTGAGAGAATGGAGTGGACTATAGCAGAAGGATGAGAAGAACGGTAAGAATGTACCTGCACATAAGCCACATGCAGCCAAGTGTGAAGCTTTAGCAATTTTTTAGCAAAAATATATCTAACAAATAATTATGGTCTCTCATATCAGTACTTGCCTACACACCATCTATTAATCTACACTGGGCATCACAAAGCAAGTAAGGGATGATTGTGAAGTTGTCCCATGTGTATCTGGACAGGTCATAAAAATTGTGGGAGGACTGAAAAAACAGGAGCTATAAAAGACATAGAACATGCAGCTATTCAATTATTAAACACATATCAGGAACTTCTATATTACATAGTAAAGAAAGAACAGCCTGTAGCATGACTAATAGGAGAGCACTGCAGTGAGAATACTAAAGAAGAGATGACTCATGGTTAGAAAGCTGGTATAAGATAATCACTGAACACTTGACTTGACCAGAGCAAGGAGGTTAAACAGAAACAAAACTGGATGAAAACCAGATGTTTTCTTCTGTGAACAACCCCCAAATTAAGAAGTTTAAAAAAAAAAAATTGGTGCCTGAATTTTTGGTTTTTGTTTAAGTAAATATTAAGCAGTTGAACACATTATTAACAAAGTTGCTTAACAGAAAGTAACTGTGAATAAAAATCCTAAATATATTATTTTTTGATGTTTAAAATCTGAAAAAAAAACCAACAAAAAACCCAATCAAAAAACTTTTGCTTTTCTAAAGCAAACAGACAGGAAAAAAAACTAATATTTATATCTCAATAAAAGACATAAGGACTTAAAATATTTTTTAGTCCCCACAGCAACAAAAAGTTAAAAGCAGAGACATTTCTAAGGAAGAAATGGTAACACTTGGTAATTCTTTTGGCAAAGAATTGCTGCTGTATTTCAGTGAGAAACATACTACAGATTAGAATGTAGATTGGTTTAAATCTAATACACTTTCCTTATCACATACATATAAATCCATATAGCAAGAAATTTCTACAACAGTCAGTAGTAATACACAAAATAGGTAAATCTAATAAGGATGAGATCAGAGGACACAATTTCCAAAAATATCTACAGGCTTTATTATACTGTGCTATTTGCTCTAGTGTTCTGTTGTTTTGGGGTTTTTTTTGAGTGGTGGGGTTTTTTGGTTGGTTGGTTGCTTCCTCCTCTTCCTCCCCTCCCCTGACTGCAAAGAACCATTTTCAGACAAACCAAATTGATGCTTCTATATCAAGGGAATGGAGATGATGGTACACAAAAGGAGAAGTTATCTGTTAACCAGTGCACTTTATTATTTTGAAATGTATTTCTATATAGCAGTAGATTTTATAAAGTTAACGGCCTTTGTTTCCAAACAGTGAGTACTGTTCAGGTTCACATGCACTATGCCCTGAAGGGGCATACAGATTAATAACCAAACCAAGCAGATCCTCAATAGCTTGCTGAAGCACTATGCTGGTTTGAGTGCATTAAAACTGGCACAAGTAGGCACTTGAGGAAATCCACATCACATTCTGTGTAAGACCCTCTGAAAGGTAAGAAATGCAGAGCAGTCCAGTCAGGTCTTACTCAGTGTGAATGGTAGAATAAGTGAAAATAAAGTGTATTATTAAATCATGTAGAGCAAGCAGCTGTTATAAAAGTTGAGCAAGTGATTTCTGTTACAAATCTGTAATTTGTATCCTATGGAAAAAGATGTCTCAAAGTAGTACCATATAATCACAAGCACTGGAATGTAAAGAGGCCAAAAATAAATTGATAGTTGTCCTGCAGGAACAATGCTATCTACACTGATTGACAAGCTTTCACCACTGCTTCTTGTCTTGAAAAAACCCCAGAACTCATACTGTGCACAGTTCCAGCAATAATAATTCCACATCTAACACAGTTAATTACATATCCTATTAATTTAAAATCAAATATTAATTTTCTCTTTTTAGAGAAGGTGCTAGGAAACAGCAAATAGTGGTTGCCATTTAGCAGTTACACAGCTGAAACACACTAACCCATGTGAAGGGAAAGGGTTCATCTGACAGCACACAGTTCTTTCCAATTACAGCAACAAGAAAAATAATGCATCAAGATTGTTTATGTGCTGTATATAATCTTTTCTTTATTTCCTCCAAAGTTAAAATCCAGTGGATAATAGCTATTTAAACCCTTAAAACTGCAAGTAAAAATGGGAAAATGTAATGTTCAACATTCCTGCATCCTGCCTTGGAAATTTCCAAGAGTGGTCGGAACTCCAGTGCAGGCAGCAGGCAGGCTGCCATGGAAACAGACAGTGCTGGAAACAGGGCGTTCCCTTTGAACTAAAGCTCTTGCACAGAAAGCCTCCATCGCTTTCTGCCAGCTTCAAACAGCCCTCATGCAACCAAGGTCTCTAACATGATAAGGTTGAAACACAGAGGAATAGATGTTACCACCAGATGTTATAGTTGCAATGAAGCCCTGCTGCAGGAGATGAACTATTCTCTTGTACCTTCGATCTGAAGTAATTTAAAACCAGTTATTTGGCATCAGGACTATAATACAAGTATATGAACAGCAGGGTGGCAGTAAAGTAGACGAGTATTTTATCAGATGGTAGATGGACTACAGAAGTGATCATCAGTTTTGTATTAGAATTCTGCACCAACCTCACAGCACAGGGCAACAGTTACAGAACTGCAGAGATAAGTCTTGAGTACTTAACTCTGTGCCTCTGTCAGTTACCTTTGCACCCCAAACTCCATCTGCTCAGACTTAAAAAGTTTACATGTCGTTTTCTAAAAGCAGAATTTACATTAATTTCCCTGAGACTGATGTTTTGCGTCCTCCTGAGTCGTGCCTGTTTCTCCCTCAACTCTGTATGGGGTGATGTACTCTATTTATAACTCATTAAATGCTTTACTGAGTTAAAAAAGTTAATATCTTCAACTAATATTTGTTCTATGAATACAAATAAAAATGAATAAAAATGTTTTGTATAATAACTAAAAGACAGAGCAGGTGATATGCAAGGTACGTATTTCAGGAAGGTTATGGAATATGGTGACTAGTTTACATATGTCATTCCTCATTACACAGGTGTCAGAAGTCAAAAATTTGATAACAATGTTATTCTCATTTATATGTCATGATAAAGAGAAGGAAAAGCCATGAAAATATTTAGCTACCTGTAATTTGTTGGAAGTGATTCTAAATAGGTTGTACAGCATTTAAAGATAAGATGCATTTAAAATTGTGGTACTTGCCTTCCATCAGCCTGAAGAGGCAAGACATTTTGTTGAATACAGTGTTGAAACAAAACCAATTCATCATTAAAGAAATGAGACGTCATCTAAACACGAATGAATGTTATACTGGCTTCAGTCCTCAAAACTTTAATGTATGCCAGGCTATACTTTTAAGAAAGAAAATATATTACTTATTTTAAAAAATAACCCCTTTTCTATACTTTTAATGTTCTTTTTTTTCCATTATTGCATACGTGATTTTTCTGCTAAGACTATATCCAAAATAATTAAGACAAGTGAAACAGCCTCTGATGCATACTCATTTCAAGCAATTCTTCAGTCATACTTTCATTTCAGCTTAGAAATGTTCTGGATAAACGTAAAGCATGTGAGTGGAGACTCCTTAGGGCCATTTCAGATAATCTCTTCAGAATTCCACAAGGAAACCCTGCAGGACCTCCAGGTCTTTTGAATTAGACCACTGTGATTTAAAGCTGATGTCTGTAAGCCAGTAATGATGTATACATAACTCTTTCCAGAAGTATCATCATCATACCGAAAGCAGAAAACAAAAAGCGAGATGGGAATGAGCTAACTATAAACTTCACATTTAAAACAAAAATATAAAGCACAACAGTATCATCAGTTGAGAAGCTTTAATCACTAGGATATAGGACAATCTGTATTGTATCCTATTGCTATGGAACATGTTGCTTAGAAACAAACCAGAACATACAAGAGCCTCCAAACAAATTACCCAAAAGTCTGCTGGGATGAATATATATATGCACATCTATATGTAAAAAGTAAAATCTATACTTCTCACAATTCTGTTTAAATCTTTAAAATGAGAAAAATCACTGCTACCTGGCAAGTCTGAATAAACTAAAGCTTACATTCCAAGTATTCTGTAAAATTGTATACCTTAAGCCTATTAACAATAACTACATTTTCTAAATCTGCAAATATTCCTCAGGTTAGTACAGTCTTACGATTTTTTTAAAAATAATTTGCATTTCCCTCAAATAGGGCCATCAGGCAAGCAGTGTTCTGTCCAGGCGCTCAGGAACTTGCATTCAAATTCTGCATCCACTAGAGTCTTGCTTTGTGATAATTCAGAGCACATTATACTGATGACAGAAGATTGCCAGCCAAGCCCTCTCGAGAAGGTATTACCTCCATTTTCCATGCTTTTCCTAGGCACAGTAGAGCCAGCAACAAAAAGCATACCCAAGCAGATCCTCCAACTCATGAGACTACACATTAATTCACAACACTGAGGAGGGTGGATTTACACCAATTTGCCTGATTGCAAACTGGGATGTAAGCAATGGCATGATGTCAACTCTTGCTATGTAGACAACAACATCAGATTTCTGCAGATGATTGCTCAGATTGCTTACAGTGACTGCAAAGTTGCTGCATTAGAAGGACTTTACATTAAGAAGGCTGAGGTACATACATGTTTTGTTGGATGCACTGTGAGAGGAAAAAAGAAACCTCCAGCATAGCAACAAAACAAACAGACAGTGGTTTCAGAGCATGTTTCATAACTTACTGTGATCTAAGACAGGATTACTGACAAAGACAATGGTCTCTTCCTCCCTCCAACCCCAGTGGCTTCAGTTGCATCAATGCTGGCAAAGATGCAGCATGTCAGGTCAGTGCTCTAATCTAGCTGAACACTAACACCACTGAAATAAACAGTCTTCAGTAATACCTGTTCACTGATCCTACTCACTTCAAGGTGGCACAATTACTGATGCCAGCACAAGAAAAGGACAAGGTAGGGCTGGATGTGACTATACCTACTTTTGACAGCAGCAGTCTTAATCCTCACCTTTTATAAAACCTTTCACAAATCTTGTAGTTGCCATAGCAAGTTTCCTTAGAACTCCTGGTTAGCCACTGTATCCTCTAATTATAATCTACTATAATCTACTATAATCTAAATATAATATTAGTATAATCTGTATGCAAGTATATACAAAATGAAATTAATACACTGTGGCCTTGGTTTATCGAAGTATTTAAGCATGTGTTTATTATAATGGTATTACCAAACATTTATTAGTCATTTAAGCGCTACACTGAAGAAGAGAATTGTGGGATATGTGCTGTTTTACTTGTAAGACATACAATTATCCTGCTGTCATTAAAGACGCTGTTTATGGTAGATACATAAAGTTAAGAATTTTAACACAGCCTCACAGTTTCAGTGTACTGAATTTACAGTGCTTCCTCTATTAAATAAGATGATAGGAATAATACTCTTTTTTTCCCAGTGTTTTTCTTATCATGTGTGTCTCAAGAAACATACCCGATAGACTGCCACTGATAAGGGGTCATAAAAACATCTCTAAACATCATGCAATAAAATTAAAAACTTAAAAATAAACCAAAACCAAACAAAACAAAAAAAAACACAAACAAAAAACTAATCAAAAAACGCCAAACAAAAAACCTCCAAACAACAAAACCCAACCAAAACCGGCAAACCAGCAGTAGAATCTTTAAGTCTAACATGCTACCGCAGGAGAGCAGCAGAGGTCAAGAGTATCACCAATACTCAACATGCCAGCAATAGCAGGAAATCTGTTAAATAAACAATTCTCATGCAATATTGATTTGATTACAAGGGAGGAAGGGAAGAAATCCTTCCTGACTAAATCTGGTAATCTGTTGACCAGACAGTGTGAAGACATTTCCAGCAACACCTGAGAAACCCCTGTGCTTTACTCATTCTACCCTGTATCCTGTTCCCAACACTTGCCAGTCTCCAGTTCCTCACAAACCAGTAAAATTAAAAAGCAACACAAATCCAGGAAAGGAATTACATTTCAATGTGGAGAAAAAAAATTTCCTTCCTGATTAGGGTTTTTTTCCTTACAGTTTTCATGCAGACAGCTCTAACTCTCAAGCTCAGATGACTATATGAAAACCATAGTGCAAACAAACTGGGATCCAGTATCCTTTTAAATTGCACCTGAGATAGCACCATAATGATTTGTTTCACCAATGTAATACTGTGTCTTCAAGAGTTCTGCAGGGCCATGCACTCTTGCAGGAGCTCATCAGTTTTTATATTAAAACAATTTAGGGTACAAGGCAAGACTTCCTAAAATTCACTTCACTCCTCAGTCAGAAACCTTCTAATCTGCAGCCTAAACACATTCCTAATTGCTAATATACACATTGTTGACAATACTCTTTCTTACTAACAGTATGCACAGTGATGTCCTGATTCATTTAAGGCTTTTCACTTGAATTTTCTTAATGTTTTGGTGACTTAACCTGACATTAGATGTCAATGCTGCAGAAATTTCTGACAAAGCTGTTTGGTTAGCACTGTACAGTTAGCCTCAGAGCCCAAAAGTGGGTTTTGTTCCTTGCTTATCAAAATTACCTTTTGGATGAAACATATAAAAGTAAGAACTGATTTCATAGAACAGGTCAAATGTAACAGCAATATATGAGTTTTTTACAAGAAGGTAGGGTAATTAAGAGGATTTCCTCCTGTGCTATAGGATGCTATAATGTATGTCTTCTAAGAGTATTCATTAACCCAAGCAAAGGAAAATAGTCATCCTTGTAATCTAATATTCCAATGTCCTTAATTTGCTGAAGACAGTGTTAGGATTTGCGTTTCCATCAAAAGGCTTTCCTTATAACAAAATACCAAGTAAAAAAGAACTGCACCTAACAATTCTCCAAAGGTACACGTTGCTGATATAAGCACACTGGACTCTCTCAGGGTATTTAGGTTTATCAAACCTGTGCAAAACACATTATGAAGCAAAGGCTGTAGCACCTTCTGATTTACTTGACCTCTGTGCTCCATCCATTGCCAAGAGAATTGCATTTTTATGGCATTGTTCAGTATTTTTGTGTCCTAGCAAAAAAGGGTTGATGATTAAGGTGCAAAATCAGTCACTTCCTTGTTTGAATTAAAGGAAAAAGAGAGGAGGAGTGAAAAAGAAGTGAGAGAATACCACAAGCTAATTTTGAACATACTGTTCTGGAAAAGAAGTGGTTTAATGTTATTCATTGTGTTATTTAAATAGGATGAAATTAAACAACTGCAGTCAGATTTTTAAAAATCCAAAGAATACCTGAGCTACATATTTTATGACATTATAAACTGAAAAGGTGAAACTCTGTTCTAGTCTCTCTAGATGTAAATCCTGCAGATTTGCAGTGTTTTCAATAATTCATTCTATATACTACAAGAAAGAAGATGCTTGCTTTTTCTGAGCTTTAGAAAGAGAGAAGGCTGGAAGAGAAGATCCTGTAGTCATTCATACTCTCAAAAAGAGGTTCTTTATTTTAATTACTAGGTTGCCAAACAGGAGCAATACAAGGATAAGCAATATTCGCTGGGGAAAAGTGAAAATGGAGAACAGGTACTAGAGCAAAGAAAAGGAAGCAAAGACAGTGATTGTGGGGAAAAATCATATCTTCTTTTATGCACTGAATAATTTAAATTCTAAAATATTCATTAATTTACACTGGAAGAGTGTCCCATAATTGCAGGTTTTTTGCTACTCTGACAGACCATCATTACTGTAATGTACGTTCTTGCATCCACTTTCTACATAACTGACATACTAAAAGAAGACTGAAGATAATGATTACTGTGGTTACTTATTAGCCCACCTACACTACCCGCCATGCTAGGTTTTACATGTCTTTCTCCCTTTATTTCTTAGTAGCTTATGTTAGGTTTTGTTTTTCTCTACAGCATTCTCCACAACAGTATGCTTATTCCTCTTTCCCTCGCAACTTCCTCGCCTTCTCTCTTTGTTCCTGAAGCCCCACAGCGCTTCAGAGGGAGTGGCAGCAGCAGGTTTAACTGGGCCTGTTTAGAGCTGCAAGGCAAACTCCATGAAAAAGCAGCCCCTGTTGGCCCTTTCTCTGCAATCATTGTCTTTCAGTCAGTACTTTTCCTGCTGTAAAGGGAGTAGAACTGTTATGCTCCCAGCCACAGCCACATACATCAACACTCAGCTTACCATATATCTTCCCAATCAAGGAGAAACCTTTAGTATCAGTACATTATATAAAAATCAGTGGTTTCTCTAGCCCTGGTATAGAGCTAAGTAAAGGGGCTTTAAAAATAAACTGTCAGGTACCGAATTCAATAATGAAATGTGCTGTCTTTTTGCTATTTTAAACATTAAGATCCAAATTTAAAAAACCAAACCCCACCAAAATCCAGAACTTAAATTCTGAGAAAGGCATAATCTCATGTACACGAGGGAAAACCAGCAGTCTTGCCACAACACCAAGGAAGAAATCTCTGAATCACCAGACAATCCAGAGAGATCTGCAGTAAAAGCCAAGGCAGTGTTGCAAAAGGAAAGCAGGAATTTTGCTGCTACAAATACAGGTTGTTTCTGATTAAGAAGTTGGAGTTTGAGTCTTGAACTGCCAAGAGCCCTGTACGTTAACATGCACCAGTTAACAAACCGGGCTGAGCAGGGCTGGCAGTTGACCTCAGGAGGCCTCTTCCTTCTCTGTACCACAGGCCAGCTGGAAGAATACCGCCAGCTAGGAGTAAGGCAACTCCCCTGCCTCAGCACTATTAGCACCATAGTCCAACAAGTACTACTGTAAATCAATCTGGTGTAGTACCATTTGTCAGCTTTAAATAATGCTCCAAATATCCTCAGACTATTGCTATTTTACAAACTACTGCTTGTGCATTATATCAATTTAATGCACAGTCTGAACCCAACCATTTAAGGAGACACAGTGTAATTTGAAAAGCGTACATCTGGAACGCAGAATCAAATCCAATTTAAAGTATGAGGGGACAAGGGGATTCTAGAGAAGGGCAGTAGCTGAGAAAAGCACTATTGAAAATGAGGTAGTAATCTACATCTCAACTGAAGTTTTGTGGGGTTTTATTTTTAATAGTGTCACATTTAACATTAATTTCATTATATTTATTGCAGTAGTGATATTTTGCAGCACTTTGTGCAGTATTTACAGAACAATTTCAGAGCACTTCATGAAGTCAGCACTAGGTGCTACTCCGACAAGACACTACAGTTTCTATCAAGCTGATATCACCGTTGTTTTAACAGTCTCAGGTAAATCCTAAATTTAGCTTTGAGACATTTTTTTAAGACGAAGAACAACATTTCATTTAACGTACAAAGCCTATCCCTGACACTGAGCATTTCATCACAGATGCTGGTGAACTGCCTGTGCCTGGCACTTGTGCCCCCAACCCAGCAAGTGACTGACCTTCCTTGAGACTCTTCTGGCTGTTCACCTCAAGGCATTCTTTCTCCTTCAGTGGCTTAACATCTCCCGCCGGTAGGATCTCGGAAAAGCCCTGTTGCTGCTTCTTAGAGCTATCGATCATGATGACAATCCTTTAGAACGCCAACATCCAGCACAAAAATCCGCCCTGGTCTGTGAGCAACAGCGCGCCGCTCCCGCTCCGTCCGCTCAGCACGGAGCCGCCGCCGGCATCTCCCAGCCGCGCTGCGGAGCGGCGCTGCCTGCCACAACTCCCGATCCCGCCTCTTTTCCCAGGCAACCACTCCCCCTCTTCCTTCAGCTACGCTCGCTTCCTCTGCACAGTCGTGTTTCGATATGCAGCTTGATGGTCAATCATCTGACAAAGAATGAGGCAAGCAGTTAAAAATAAATCCAGCAGTTGCTGAAGGAGCAGCATTCGCTGATACCTAAGACCAGCTACCGCCGAGGACTCTCTCCGTGTTTCCCCTTCCTTCCCCTGCCCCCACTGCCCTGAACACTGCTGGAGGCAGCAGAAACACTTGATCTTTGCCTGACTGGCACATTCATTGCTCATTAAGTTTCACCAATAACCAAAGCTGCACACTGGCATTTTAAAGATATGTTGGAGAACAGTTCCCGTGCCCCAGGCCCAGGTCTTGTTTCAGAGACGTTTAACTAGCAGTGGCAAGTGAGAAAACCACTGGTTATTGCCATGTCTTTACTTGCAGTGTAAGACAGATTCTCTTCCTTGTTATAAATAATCTAAATAAATAGACAAATAATTGCATTTTATTATTCTCCCTTTTACATTACAGTTACACATCTCATTATTCCCAGCAGTTTTAGGAGTATTTCCTCCCACAGCTTCTGATCTGCCACTCTCTCCTGCGTATCTCATTTATCTTACATGAGTCATCAACCTCAGCATCAACTTCGAAGATTTTGGGGTAATGGATCCCCTCTAATTAGCTGGCATTGGCCATGAGAGAACAGCAGACACTAGTTGGCAAGTCACATACTTAAAGAAAATAAACTACACATAACTAAGTAGTCACTACCTGTCACACAAGTAACTCTAGCAGGTGCATTTTCCCCTTGCTTTGGTCTAAAAATACTATCATGATATGTATTTTCCACACCCCTACTTCATATTTTAAATCTTTCAGCTTGAAATTATAAAGGACATCTCCACTTAGAAAACTTGCTTCACTTTAATGGTGTCAGATTTGAAAAGATCTACATACAATAACAAACACCTGATGTACAATTTTTAAGAGTGGAAACTAGAAAAAAATCATCTTGCTTCCTTAGCTCTTCCCACAAGATAATCCTACAACACCAACTCTTCACCTTAACACTGCGCTCCTGGGCAAGCAGTTGATACCATGAGGTGTAGGGCTGTGTGACACAGCCAGAAGGGCTTGAAAGACTCCCACTCCTGGGAGAAGGGAGACATACATATACTTGGAACTGCAGATTAAAGAAGGTGTGAGTTTACTAGGCCATATCAACTTCTTGACATCTAAGGAGCTGAAAATACAGGCAAAAGAAAAACTCTTGCAGCATAAGTGATAGTAGTTCCATCCGTTCCTATCTGTCTTTAGTGCTTTATATAAATTAAGAGTGTGAGTGCTCAAGTGAATGCCAGATCACTGCAACAGTGATTAGGTGCCAGCAGTTCCAGCCTTCATGAGTGTTTCTCACCTGTTCAGAAAGATGAGCTTTAGTAGCATGGAGCTCCTCTATCCACTTCTCCCCTTTTTCAAGGGTACCCATTCCACAGCAGAATTTACAGAAATGAAATTGCTTATGCTTCAGCCACTTGGAGCTAAGCCTAATATTTTGCTTCAAGTTCACATCCCAGTTCAATACATAGAGATTAATTCTTGAAACACCTATAAGAAGTCTGATCAACAGTAACTTACAATAACTTTGTGAAAAAAAGCAGGGATCACAGAATTTATGGAAAATAAGAATGATAAAAATCTTGTGCAGACTGGAAGAAATGAATGGTCAAAATTATGCTGTTTATTTTCCATGTAACCAAATATTGTAGTTACCAATAAATGCTATACAATATTGAATTGCTGGGCTGGAGGCAGACATAACACTGGGAGAGTTACGTATGCCTCTGCTGGAGGAAGAAAAGATACCTTGGAAGGAGAAAATGGTTTTTGTTCAGAGGGACATGGAGCTGCTTGAGCCAGTGCAGAGGGGGCCACGGAGATGCTGCGAAGGCTGGAGCAGCTCTGCTCTGGAGACAGGCTGAGAGAGCTGGGCTTGTTCAGCCTGGAGAAGG